>JAOEHI010052690.1:0-16321 GCA_025447815.1 Percopsis transmontana | reverse complement strand
TGTGTGTGTGTCTGTGTGTGTGTGTGTGTGTGTGTGTGTGTGTCTCTGTGTGTGTGTGTGTGTGTGTGTCTGTGTGTGTGTGTGTCTGTGTGTGTGTCTCTGTGTGTGTGTGTGTCTCTGTGTGTGTGTGTGTCTCTGTGTGTGTGTGTGTGCGCGTGCCAGGCTGAGCTCGGCAGTCGCCAGACGGTGAGCGTGGAGATCGCCATGGCTCTGGAGGACACCCGGCGACAGAAAGAGGAGCTCCAGGCCCAGGTGTGTGTCTGGGCTGGGTTACGACTGTGCTTGAAGCAGCCGTCCTCTAGGGGGCGCTGTTTAACCCGGGTAGCCGTTATTAGGATTAGCCAATAACGGGCGTCTCTGCCAGGTGGGGGAGTTGATGACGTCACTTGGCGCTGCAGAGCAACAGCTGGCCAACGTCTCCGAGCGGCTGACGCAAAGACACGGGGACGTTGAAACCCTGCGTGGAGGTACGCAACGCTTCGTTAATGCCGGGATCTGTCAATTGTTTAAATGGTCAAAAACAAACCTTAACAAAAAAAAATATTACAAAAATTATAAAAAATAAATATATATATATATATATATATATTTTTATTTTTTTTTGTGATTTTAATAATTCATGCAGGAAAGGGTGTAGTGGCAATGTGTGACACGCCCCCTATACGGATGCTAGGGGAAATCTCAGTGGTTCTAACTGACCTCACCACTTATTAGTGACTTAATAGTGATCAGCGATTTAGTGGATTGCTTCTTCAGACACCACAGAGGTGTTGATATTGCGGGGTTTTAACTAGGGCTGTGCTAAAAAATGGATACAGCAATTTATCGCGATATTTATTTTCGCTATATACCATATCGATTTCCAGCTCAAAAATCGATTCTTTAAAAAAACATTTTTTCGAAAGAATTTTTGAAGATTCTTGTTTTAAACGGCGTGTGAACTACAACTACTAGATGTCGCAGTGAGGCTAGTTGCCTAAAATTGAGGGCCCCCCATTTCTGGTAGAGTGAAATTTGGATGCAACATGACGGACGCAGCTGACAAAATTACAGCAGCTCCTTTAAAAATATAAAGCCGATGTGTCATGTGTGGTACTTCAGCTCTGTTTTTATTTTTACTACGTGGAATATCGCAGTATATCGCAATATGTATTGTATCGTGATATAATCGTATCGTGACCCTTGTATCGTGATATGTATCGTATCGTGATATGTATCGTATCGTGATATGTATCGTATCGTATCGTGACCCTTGTATCGTATCGTGATATGTATCGTATCGTGACCCTTGTATCGTGATATGTATCGTATCGTGAGGTCCTTGCCAATACCCAGCCCTAGTTCTAACACAGCTTTACATGACATTACATGTACAGCATTTAGCAGCAGCAGCAGCTGTTACCCAAAGAGACTCGGTACATGTGCCGGTAGCCAGTAACGGGTCACGCACCAGTCGTGGTAAGCTACCAGCCTTCTGTTAGCTCACCACGACAGCAGCGTTGTTGTCAGGGCTAACAGCCTTCTGTTAGCTCACCACGACTGCAGCGTTGTTGTCAGGGCTAACTCAGCTGTGTTGTGGGCGGTGCCAGAGCTCCAGGCGGCCCAGGCGGCTCTGACCAGCCTCCAGGAGGATGTGAAGAGACGGCAGGCCCGGGAGCAGGACAAGGACGCACAGCTGGCCAGCCTCAGGGAGGAGGTGCTCACCCAATCGCAGCAGCTGGACGCCTGCCAATCACGGGTCAGGGCACGCCTCAAAACGCACATACATACACAGTACATCAGGTAATTTAGCTACTTTTATCCACAGGGACTCGGTGAGTACAGTTACAGTGTTAAGACCCACAGTGAGTACAGTTACAGTGTTAAGACCTACAGTGAGTACAGTTACAGTATTAAGACTTACAGTGAGCACAGTTACAGTGTTAAGACCTACAGTGAGTACAGTTACAGTATTAAGACTTACAGTGAGTACAGTTAGTGTTAAGACCCACAGTGAGTACAGTTACAGTGTTAAGACCCGCAGTAAGTACAGTTACAGTGTTAAGACCTACAGGGAGTACAGTTACAGTGTTAAGACCCACAGAGAGTACAGTTACAGTATTAAGACCCACAGAGAGTACAGTTACAGTATTAAGACTCACAGTAAGTACAGTTACAGTGTTAAGAAGCAGGTAGGACTTGCTTATAGTTAAGCCTACACACTCAAACCTCTCAGCTGGGCGTCGAACACCTAGACTACAATTACAATTAGGTCATTTAGCAGATCTAAAGCAACTTACAATTACACAGAGCAGGTAGGGGTTAGGCATGTTGCTCAAGGATGCTTACAGGTAGGCCCACTCTGGGGCTCGAACCCACAACCTCCCGGCTGGGAGTCCAACACCCAGACTATTAGGATATCCTAATAGCTGTTTAATGCTATGCTATGCTATGTTAGCTGTGTTATGCTATGCTATGCTATGCTATGCTATGTTAGCTGTTTTATGCTATGCTATGCCATGCGATGTGATGCTAAATGTGCTCTCCAGATGTCCTTCCTGGAGGTGGAGGTGGAGACTCTGACGGAGCAGCTGCAGCCCCCTGAAGTGTGTGAGGAGGTGCAGAACGGCAGCGTGACCACAGACGACCTTGACGACATCCAGAAGGTCAACAGGGACCTGGAGCAGCAGATTAGTGACAAGAACAAGGTCTCCTTTCTCTAGCTAACAGGTTGATCTCTGGGCTTGCTGATCTCATGTGGAAAGCAGCACTCGCACGTAGCCGCTGCCTGGTGCCGGATGTTGTGTATTTCTGCATGCTTTCCATATGAGTTCAGAGGGGTTTAATGAGGGATGGATGCAAATAGAGTGAGAGAGACCCAACATGACTCGCGTATGTCTCAAAATGAAATGGACGTTGGCGAATAACAGCTGCAATGCATCGCTTGTGGAACAGAATAATCTGTACGATAAGGCGTTGCTGATGTTCATATTGGGGTTTTTGGCATATTTAAATGTGCTGTTGCTACTCTATACTTCTGTATGTGACACGCCACGCACCAGTTAGCTGTTGCCTGTCATGTGGGTGTCCTGTTGAGTGACTGGCGGCCTGCTGTTTTCCAGACAATCAGGCAGCTGCAGCAGAGGCTGGCGGAACTGAAGAGGACCCTTCAGAGAGAGCTGGTCAGACACCCTGCATATCCCCGTGAACATTAAAGGGGTCCTTCAGATTGAACGCGGGGGGGGGGGGGGCGCGAGTTCGCCTAGTAGCGTGCTAAAGTTCAACCTCCGTGAACATTTGCACGCTACTCGAGTGACAACATGAGCAGCGGGGGGGGAGAAATTGATTGCAGTCGTTTTCTGAATACCCCGAAATGTATGAACTAACTTCCCGCTTCTATAAAGATATGGGGAGGCAGCAAATTACCCTTCAAATGGCATTAAACCTACCTGGTATGTTTAATTTATGTTGTGGAGATAAAAATATAATATAACCTGCTGCCTGGCCTGCATGGCGTTAGCTACATGTCTAGCTGCCTTCTCCTTCTCACCGCTCGTCTGTCAAACCTGCCCGTTGAAAACGATCCATTGTCGGACTCGGTTATCTCCTAGCAAGACAAGAGCGCTAGCCAGACAGACTCCGCCCCTCGCTCCTATATAGAGAGAGATAGCGCTATAGCAAGACAGACTCCGCCCCTCGCTCCTATATATAGATAGAGAGAGATAGCGCTATAGCAAGACAGACTCCGCCCCTCGCTCCTATATATAGATAGAGATAGCGCTATAGCAAGACAGACTCCGCCCCTCGCTCCTATATATAGATAGAGAGAGATAGTTTTCAAATTAGATTTGCGCTCTGCCATGCGCGTTTAATCTGAAGTGTTCAGTCAGTCTGAGTACAAATAACCTGCTGTATCTGAATACGTTTCGTGTGTGTGTGTGTGTGTGTGTGTGTGTGTGTGTGTGTGCGCGTGTGTGTGCGCGTGTGTGTGCGTGCAGAAACTAAAGCCTGACCCAGAGGAGAAGCCGGGCGAGGGCACGGGGGGCAGACAGGAGAGATCGTATCCCGAGTCGTCGCCACCGCCGCTGGCTTCTGCCCCCAGCCCGGCCGCCCCCCTGCGCCCCCCCACCGCTAACACTACTGTCACCAACACCGCGGACCTCAACGACTCACGGGAGATCAACTTTGAGTATCTGAAACACGTGGTCCTCAAGTTCATGTCCTCCAGGGAAGCAGAGGTGAGTGTGGCACACTTGCTGTTGTTTTGGTGCTTGGAGCTCCAGTCAGAGCTCCACCTTCTGTCAGTTAGTGGAAAGCGGTAAAAGTTTGAAACCAAACAGTGTATGGACAGCTTGTGGGGAGCTCGTCCTCTGTTTTCTTGTTTTGGGAATGTCGCACCCAGACACCAGATTATAAAAGCGGAGATGGACAGTTGGCAGCATCATTATTGAATTACCTCAATCAGCCACAAATAACTGTGAAATGGGACATTTATCTACATGCAGGAGATTGTTACTTAAAGGCTTGGTTTACATACATCTGTGTATATTATGTACAGTAAGATTGTTTAAATCTGTTTCTGGGAGATAATGGGTCAGAAAAGACATAAGAACAAACAGAGAAAATACTAATATTATACACATTTCTGTCTCTGTGGTTAGTACCTGGTTGTCCTTGTGCTGCGTCAGGTTCCTAAATAAGTCTTCTAACCCCTGGAGAGACTCCGGCGGAGGACTATTGCTTGTTTGCCGCTTTTATGATTGATCCCTTGTTCTTCTAAGAGTCCTGGGTACATGTGATGAAGCTAGATTGTCTCTCTACTTCTCTATAGTCTCATCTGGGATAGAATTGGTGATGGGCGACTGGTCCTGGGTGAATAAAGTCCGCGTGTTAACATTTCTTCTTGTTTCTGCCTCAGGCATATCAGCTAATAAGAGCCGTGTCGGTGTTGCTGAACTTTACACGCGAGGAAGAGGACATGCTGAAGCAAACCCTAGAATATAAGGTGAGCGTGTGATGGAACTGCCATCGTCCTATTGACGTGAACGCTGCCAGCTCGACTGCTGCTGACTGTTGTGTTCTCCCTTCTCCCCACGCCGCAAAGATGTCTTGGTTCGGGTCGAAGCCTTCTCCGAAGGGCATCGTGCGGCCTTCGATCTCTGGAGCGCCGGCCCACTGGAGCTGATTGCGATGATGAGGCTGAACTTGAAGCGTTTGAACAGAGTAGCACGTGAACTTCCAGTTGAGCGTTTTCCTCGGCTTGTGGCAGCCGGCGCCAAAGGAAGACTCGGCTTCAAGAAGTCTCTGACACTGATATCTTTGTAGCACATCCTTTTGAGGAGGACTCTTTTGTTTTTGTTTTTTTTCTTCTTCATTCTTTGGGAACAAAGAAGGGCTTCACTATAGTCTTGAGGGATAAAGGCTTTGTGCTAATCGGTTGCTATTTTCGAGTTTTGTTCCAGAAGGAAAAAATATTTTTTTTCTTTTTTTCAGAGGCTCATCTTAAAGACTACAGACTGCAAACATTTAGAGAAGGCTGATGATGGCCGCCTGCTTTGTACTTTTTGAAGGTTAACGGGGCTTTCATTCTTCAGGTTGTCGAGGTTTCATGTCAGACACGGAGATGGCAAGGATTCAGATTCTGAAGATGGTACATCATTATTATCCTGTGGTCTGGTTGGAAGAGGGACATTAGAATCAATAATTCATTTATTTTTGTTTCACCCAGGGCCTCGTTTCGCTCATCATACAGATCAGTTCCATCAAGATTGGGATGAAATGCTCCATTATAGAGGTGCTTCCTTTCTTAGTCGCCTGGGTGTGCTGTGTTCTGGTCACATCCCCAAATCAGGCAAATGTCCTTGTCAATTTGTTTTTAGTTTTTCACTGCAAATTTAAAAACAAGGGGGGGAAAGCTTAATCACATTTTAAGGTGATCTGTCTATTTTTCTTGGTCTGTAATGGTCTGTAAAGTGAGTCTGTTAAAGACCATTACCCATCTGGCAACCTACTGTAGACCGTGCTCATGGCTGTAATGAGGTAACTGTTAAGTTCTGTTGGGGTTGCAAAAGGTTAGGGAGAAGAAGTCCAGTCATCCTTCAACTGAGTGAAGGGCAAAAACCTTTATTCCTTTCTATCTTCTTCTCTCGTGAATTGTTGAATGACCTGATTTCTGAAATTGCATTTACAACTCTGGTCTCTTCAGGTTTTAATCAAGGGTTTCTTCATATCTGTCATTTACTTTAATGACATCCTGTAAAGCGGTTACCTTGGAACAAGGCGCCTCCCCAGGGCCACCAAGAGCATGCAGGCTTCTGTTCCAGCCGGCTGCTAACACAGATAAGCACACTTTGAGCCAGAGAGGGGGAATGGACGGACGTACAGTGACCACCTGCTGTATCGTGTTTGGATGAGACGAAGCGCTCCTGTGCCTTGCTGGCTCCTTGTTTGCTGCTGGGCTCTTGGTTATTAGCAATGTTACTAATGTATCCGTGCAATATAGCATTAATACAGTAATGGAATTATGGGCATAATGAAGACGACGTACGTTATCTTTTTCTGCATTGCGTTGATGTAAATAATAAAATCACATTCCACATGTATATTTATATATGAAATTGTACATATGCATTGAGAACTTTATAAATTGGTGGATGAGAAGGGTTTGATGTGACCAGTTACAGTATGTATCTTTTTACCAATATCATGTCTGCCTTGTCTTTGTTATTTGGTTCAGCTGTTCATTTCTCAGTCCTGTCCTTTCTGTGCAAGTTTGACAATGTGATGAAATGGTTTTCTGGGAACGCTGCATGTGTTGTGTTTAGACTGGCTTCCGGGGATGCCTAAATACGCCTTGTGTGACACTGATCAAGGTTTTTGATTTACTGTTCTCTGATATTTTAAATTTTAACGTTGATTCACTTCACAGAATATGTGAAATGGCAGAGGATGTCTGCTTTCTAGAGTACCAGGGGCAGTTGTGTGAAAACAAAATTGGTTGGCAGGTTGAGAAACTCAAATTGATTTGACTGAGTAATGTTTCTATTTACACGGTAAGGCACAGAAACGGTAAACCTATTAAAAATGCCAAGTGGGTATGCATCAAATGGCGTGGTTGCACTAGGCTCTGGCTTGTTAATGAAAGACTGCTGTGCTTCTTATACGGTCTTCATGAGGATTCTTTAAAAAAATAAAATAAAGCACTTTTAGACCTGTTTGGCATGGTTGCGTGTGCTAAAGCTGCATTGGATAACACCATATGGTCACAAGACGGTTTTTTAAATGTTAAACATTTGACTTTCGACATATTTGGTCTACTAATTACTTTCTATTTTTTCCGAAGCTGAAGGAATCGGGGGTGGAATTGTGACTGGTGGTGAAACTGGCGTGTCTCCTGCCACTGTAGGCTACTATCGGTACCGGGAATTACAGTGAATACAGATAAAGTACACCCAAGGGGTCTCATGTAATGCTGTTGGTTACAGTGGGTGTCAGTCAGAACAAGTACAATACATACATTCAGTGTTTATATTTTACCATTAAAATGTGATCCTATGCAGCTTTAACAAATAATATAAAACAATACCAATATCAGTCAGTTAACTGCAGTTTTCTTATTTCTTTTTCATTCTGTGATTTATTTCAATTTTTTTTTATTCAATGATTTAATTGACTACTATTTTTCTTAACTGATAATAAATCGAAGACATTGTGTGCACGTCTTCGCAAAGGAACCTATTCACAATATGAGAACTATTCTTTTAAACGTGTACATGAAAAGTAGCCATAGCCTACAATTCACAACTTAAAACACAAGTGTGTGTGTGTGTGTGTGCATATATATATATATATATATATATAGGTTTATTTTTTATTCATTTTTTTCCCTTTATTTTTTGGACCAGTGTATTAAAGAGAGGACTTAAAAGCATCAACGGCTAAAGCCATGCGTGGAAGGGCACGTTGCGGAGAACCGCTACAGCAGGCGACCGATGCGCGGCGCTGTTTCCAGTCTCTAGAGATAACTTCGCAGAAGAAGGAAGCCTCCGGAAGCTCTTTTTTCCGAGCACGCGGTACGTCCGGCCTTTCCAGCGGGGCAGCGTAGAGGAACATGGTGAGACCATTTGTCCCCGTCTCTAAATCGTCAAAATATCCGTTACACGTCTGCCTCAAATGACCCAAACTGCTCGCATGCTTAGTGTAACATGTTCAGGTGTACGTTGGCGTGTCTTGTGAACGGTCAATACGCTCTTGTCGGCTGAACCGTTTTACTGTAGCCCGCTGGGGAACCAGCGTCTTCAGCTAGCGCGGGTGTTGAGGCAGCAGCTAACGTTAGTGTTAGCCTCGTAGCAACACGTTATATACTCCGCCACCAAAGCAAAGCAATGCCGCAGGCTAGGGTTTAATCATATGGCAGACGCTTTTGTGGAACGGGACTTAACGTTACAATGTCTACATTTGTTTAAAAAAAATGAACGGGACGACCCTCGGGCATAGTAGCGTAGTTCTGTCGGAACAAATGGTGTCTGCAATCGGTGGGGCTGGATACGGTGTTGGTTACATGGAATGACGGCTTACTGGAGTGGTTGGCCCGTGAGCTTGTGTTGCACGCACATATAACTGAATATAACCAGTGAAATTTTAAGTGTTGGCAAGCAACGTGCGCGTTATTAGCTTGTTCGCTATTGTGAGATGTGTTGGCCAAACGGCCACAGCTCCTGGTTTATTATACCGGGTGAACAAGTGGATGGATGTCACTAACGGAAATGTCCGGGTGTCTATATGTTCCAGGCTAAGATTAAGGCACGAGATCTGAGGGGCAAGAAGAAGGAGGAGCTCCTGAAGCAGCTCGACGACCTGAAGAACGAGCTGTCACAGCTTCGCGTGGCCAAGGTTACCGGAGGAGCCGCCTCAAAACTCTCAAAGATGTGAGTCTGGCGAAGATGGCCCCCTGGCGGTGTTGAACTGTAATGAGCCGGCCTGCACGCTATGACATGAACGGCCGGCCATCCCTTCTTGTGAATGTGACGTGGTCTGCTGCATAGATATCTATTTATCCTCACCTGTATCAAAGATGTAGCGTGTGCACATGGATTGCCACATTTGTGTGTAGTTGCTGGAATCCACCAAGGTAGAAACTGTCCAATTTAACGGAGCTAACGTAAACTCTCCTGTTAAACTAACAATAAACCAAAGGAACGCATATTTAGACAAACTGGTTAGTTAAGATTTACTTGGTAATGGTGATACATTACGAAGTTAACTGGTTCTTAAGATAAAAATATATTTTCTCTAAATGTAATTTAATAGGGATGCAACTGTACAATTGGTCTATGATTCGGTAGCTATCACGGTATCGCTACGGTTTCTGAATCTTTTATATTTATGTAGAAAATAAATTGCCTGTCGGCGGGGAAAGCAAGCTAGGGTGTCTATCAGGCCCGGTGTTGGTCATTTGGCTGGCCAAATGACCTGACCTGAATCTATGAATCTCTCAACAGAAAAGTTCATGATCAAATTCTCTTTGTACTGCTACCGTTATAATAATGGATCAGCTTGATCGCTACCACAACCTATACCTGCCTAACATGTTTGCTATGTTTAATTTGCCCGGAGCTGTAAAGAAAACGCCTTTAACGCTTTCAGGTTGAAGGCAGGTTGTCGTCTTGCACATTGCTGGCCGCAACAAAGGCAAGTGGACTCCCCTTGCTCCACCTGCAAGCGATATGGCTGGGTAATGGCAGCGTAAATAACCCTCGTTTCCACTTGAGGAGCCAACGGTGGCCAAGAAAGGCTTTTTGTGTTCCCACACCTCCATTTGAAAGTCGGAGGTGCCTCAGTTTGAGCTCTGACTCGCTAGCGCTCACCATTACCACGTTGGAGCTGAGAGAAAAATATTTTCACTTTTTGTTCGATTTGTTAGTTTTTGCTCCCCACCTCCATATTTGCATACGGATCGCTCATGGGCTCCCGGGAAGTCGGGGACTGGAATGTGATGTGAATGTGTGACCGGTGCATGTAGTCTGCAGCGCAGTAAGTGAGTCTTGAAATAACATGAAATTGACATTAATACCGTGGCCCCTGTGTGCGTATCGAACCGTAGGGGCTGTGCCGAACGTTTCGATAACATTCCGGTGCATCCCTAATATTAATGCAAAATATCGATAGTATTTCAGTCTACTTTGTTTAATAACAAGCTTGACGGATACAAATTGTCCTGGGCAATCTTATGTAATCTTCTTGGTGGATTCCAGGCTAAATGCAGTTGACCAGATAGTTAAACTGTCATCTGTCTAGAATCCCCCTTCTGATTGACACCAGAGTTTGGTGGTAAACTCACTGTACGCCCTCCTGCACCTGAGTTCTGAGAGCCGTGCGTTCCTCTCTGCCCTCCGCTTAGACTGCCACCCTACAACCGCCCAATGCTTCTGTAGTTGTGTTGCAAACACACAGTAGCTGGAGCAACAATGTGGTGAACAATTTATTTTAAACTGGCTAGTCGGCTTTAGAATTAAAACAAGGTTTTGATAACATGCTTGTAATGTGGAAAGAAACATGACCCTTGTTCTTTGTTAATTGGGTCTGATTCCTGTCAACGTCACCCCTCCTGATCTAACATGACTCTGTTCTACAGCCGCGTTGTCCGTAAATCCATCGCCAGGGTTCTGACCGTCATCAACCAGACACAGAAAGAGAACCTGAGGAAGTTCTACAAGGTGAAAGCAGCTTCTATTTCTTTCTCTGGACTGTTCTCCCTAACGTTGCGATGCTATATCTGTCTTGCCTGGCATCCATGTTATTGTATAGTTGTCGTTTTTTTTACTGCTTATAACCTTTCAAAATCCATTATGGACACAATCTTTACTTCCATAAAGGGTCATAATAGTACAATGAGTCTCCTGGTACTAAAATTAGCCACTTTTCATGAGGTGACGTGAGACCCACCTTTTCCTTTTTAATAACCTATAAACTAACGAGACCATGTCAAAGCCGTTGCAGTCTACTCTTGCCAACCTGTCGCTGCCCTACAGCCTGACAGAGGCGACGCCAGTGGTAACGTGTTCATCTCACTGTTTCCCAGGGCAAGAAGTACAAGCCCCTGGATCTGAGACCCAGGAAGACCAGAGCTCTGCGTCGCCAGCTCACCAAACACGAGCTGGGTCTCAGGACCAAGAAGCAGCAGAGGAAGGACCTTCTCTATTCGATGCGCAAATTTGCAGTGAAAGCTTAAGATGCCCTTTCTTTAGAAAAAATAAAATAAAATGTACTAAAATTTAGAAGTGCACTTTTTGGTATGTGGTCATTATTGCAGGTTTATATTGGGTTACATTTACAGCATTTAGCAGACTCTTGTTATCCAAAGTGACTTACTATTGGTACATTTGTCAACAGATGAACCGGTTAACCACCAGTTTTGGCAAACGAATGACATTCTCCTAGAATAAGGACAGCATCATGTAACAAGGTTACTCACGGATTTTTAGTACTTTACTCCAAAGTTATCGTTCGCTCCTCAGTCATTAATTGCTAGCAGCATTAATTCATTTTATGGGTTATATTTAATAAGACGTAACCTTTTACATTTTAGCCCTTTGAAAAGGCTTGTTAACTATCTGTAGAAATAACTTTGTTTGGGCTTCCATAATATTCTGCTCTTGTCAGTACAACTGCATTACCGATTAATCAGTGCGCAAATCTAGTAGATTAATACACCGATGAGCTGAAATATGAATACTCGCGAATAACGTTGAACATCTCGCAACAACGGCGCGTGTCAACCTCCAGGATGGATGGCGACGAGCGAAGAGTGTTCTCGTAGTCGAGCGCCAATGTGCTCCATCCTGGCGACTGGATCGGAGCGTCTCCCGGTCAGCAGCGGTGAGTGGGCAACCTATCGACTGGTCAGAGGGCCACGGAACGGACTGACGAAAGGATGCCGTGCTCATCGATGCACGATCGGACCGTTCAGAGTGCCATGTGAACCCCTTATGACCACCCATGTGTAGATGTTTGGGCTCGTATGTCATTAAGGTATCTCGTTTGAATCAGTCGTGCCGTTTAATCTGATCAAGAATGTGTCGGTACCTTCTCACCACATTGTGAGAAATGTAGATATGCGTAGAACACGGCATGTTAACAAACCACTATTTAGTTTGTAACGTGCCGTGTTCATTCTTGTGCCCATTACGTAACATTGTCTAGGGATTTATTTGTACTACTTATTTGCGTCGTTATCTCTGCGATCAGTGACGTTAGTCGTTGTTTTTTTTAGTCGCATTAGTAGAAACCTCCTGTTATACATAATAAGCTACGTTGTCCGTTGTTAAATGTCATGTTTTAGAATGAGAATGTAGAACTCATGGGACAATGTTGTCACGAATGAACCCACCTTATCAAGTCATTGGAGTAGTAGATGTTGGAAAAGCTTAAATAAAATGTATTTTACTAGTTAAATAAGTGTAAATCAAACGGCATTCAAAGGAGTCAAACCGTTTAATATATGGCTGCCTTACGGTAACATGTCCTGTGGAATTGAGCTGTTCCGACGTTTACCATAGGAGGGCGACAAATATCCATATTAGACATTCCAGTGAGTCAAAGAAATTGGGACTGCTTTATGTTTATATCAAAAACATATTCTAATATTACATGTAACAACCTATCCATATGGTGCCCATATTATAAAAACGATTTTTTTTTTGTGAAAATAATTGATATGGCCCTTTATGTCAGACCATTGTCTACTACTATATTTTCTATTTTGCTACAGCACAATAGTGTTCAATGCTATTGTGTCTAAACATAAAAAACCAAGTGGGCTACCTAAGCTCCCGTTCAAAGGAACAATTCACCCAAAAAACTACGATTTAGGAGCTGTCACCGTGCACTGTAGTTTTGGAGAATGTTTACATGCGGTGTGTATAAAACCACCTCTGACAGCCAAATGTACGACCTCGACAATGAGATGCCTCAGTGAGGCAATGAACCGTCGAGTGTAAACACTATTTAAGTCACAGGAACAAAAGACCTTTGATCCCTTTCGCCCCTGCATGCGTTTGTCCACAGAATGGCAGTTTAGATTCCGTAATGTTGACCTTGTGGTACTGGTGTCATGTGGTACTGCGAAGCGGCCCCTAACCTTGTGGGGGCCCCCGGGGTCCCCACAACAGAGTCTTTGCAGTTTTGATAACTTGCCGCCCTTCCTCGGATCTCCTTGCTGGGTTGAATGTGTTCCTTCACCGATGCCGGGGGGGCTTTCTCCTCTGGGCAGATGGTGTTATCAGGACAAAGATGTCTCTCCTCTCCTTTGCTGTGTTCTCTCCCGTATGGGGGCTGTCGCAGGGACCGTGTGTGTGTGTGTGTGTGTGTGTGTGTCTGATGCCATCAGATGGCTCCTGGAGCTCTGGGGCTCTTGATATGCTCTCATCTGGACCCTCGGTTGGCTCCCGCTGGCTGCCCCCTCCCTGCGCGGGCCTGTGTGAAACATGTTTCTGTAGGGAACAATTACATTCAGACCCTGCGCTGTGTTTACACATGGTGTTAGCTTTCTTCACGCTTCGGGGAATGTCTTTTTCTCCCCACACACAAATTACATTCCTTATCAGACCTCTTGAAAGTTATTTGAAACTTTAGACCCTTGATTGCATGGCTTATTTATCTCGGTACACGTCTACAGACTGACGTTCATGCAATATTCCATTTTGTCACTGTATTTAATGAATCGCAATCTTTTTTCCAGCCTCCCACTGGGTTTCACTGGATCATTCCTCTTCCTGGTGATGTTTGCATGGTGATGGTTCCTCAGTACATTTGAACAGACTGCAACACTTAAAAAGCAATTGATTAACAATAGGTTCATTAAATACAGCATCCAAATACAGCATTTTCTATGCTGAGCATGTACGCTACACCGGTGTGTATATATATAAATATATATATACTGTATATATGTGTGTGTGTGTGTGTGTGTATACGTACATATAAACACAGTATACTATATAGTCCTTACCTCTGACACCAACATACGTCACCATTGGTCACTTCTCTCTGTGTCTCGTTCATCCTCACAAACGGGAAGGCAGGTAAAGCTGCAGCTTTAAAATAGAGAAACAACCCTGGTTTCCTTTCCCTGGTTCCCACCATGTCCGAGAGACTCTGCGCTCCCAGGGGCTTCGGGGACAGACTGATGGGAAAGTCAGTCAGGGTCAGAGAAGTTATTTGCGTCAATTTTCTGCAACCGTGCTACGGAAACCGATTCTTTACTCGTGGGCCAAATACGACATGTTGCAATGAGCATGGCTACCGTCGGAACAAGTGTGGCTATTATACCTTTTTGAGCGTTTACAAAGGGTAATTACATAAACCACAAAACACACACGCTGCCCGACAATAGAAGGGGGATGCAAGTGAGTAGCTTCCACACAAATTGCTAGTAAAATTGGATTATTTGCTGTGGCCACTGCACAGAGTTACAGCTGTTCTTGCCTTAAGCCAGGGTGAAATTAGTCTGTGTGTGTTTGGTTATGTGCATGGGGATTTGCAGGCAGATGGAGGCTGTTTATAGGTCTGTGCGTGCGTGCGTGCGTGCGTGCGTGTGTGCGTGCGTGCGTGCGTGCGTGCGTGCGTGCAGGCATCATAGCCTGGTCCTTGGCGAGGCCTTGATCAAACAGGCCTTTAAAGTGGTCTTCAGAGTGAGTAAACGACAGCTCTGGTCCCCATTCTAGTTGATGGCCCATGAGTGTACATTAAGGCCAGATGCTGCTGCTCTCGGGCTCTATGGGTTCATGCCGTGACGCTAAAATGATCTTTTGGGCTTGATTGTTTTGTTATGTCGTAGAACTATGTGGTTTCTAAGTAAACTTGAAAACTTGTATGCATGCGCGCTCGAGCCTAAGACCCAAGTGACTGTTACGTTTATGCTGGGGATGCCTCTTGCTAAACGGCAACATAACTGATGCTAAAAGGGCAAACCGACACGCTGATTACTATCTTTCTCGGGACTGTCTGGGCATGTACGCTACACCGCTTGATTGACATCTCCCCGAGCCCGCCCAGTTTCCCAGCACCTTCTCATTGGCTCATTTGAGTTCATGTTTGCCGAGCAAAAGTTCACTGTAGCCCCGCCCCACTTTTACCCAGCACAGAGAAACACACAAGCATTGGTCTTCATGTGCTTTATTACCATGACAACATGATGATGGTTCTGACACAGACCTGTCATGCTCACGGCCGGTCCTCCCTGCGGGGCGGTGACAGGTCGGGTCCCGGTCCCGGTCCTGGCCCCGGTCCTGGTCCTGGCCCTGGCCCCGGCCCTGGCCCCGGTCCTGGCCCCGGTCCTGGCCCCGGTCCTGGTCCTGGTCCTGGCCCTGGTCCTGGTCCTGGCCCTGGTCCTGGTCCCGGCCCTGGTCCCGGGCGCGGGCGTGGGCGCTGGTCTCCCGCTCTCCCCTGGCCCTCGCCTGCCTGCAGCCCTCTGGGACGACCGGCGTCCCCCCCCACCAGAGCGCCCTCTGCTGGGGGGGGACAGCAGAACCCCTGCACTGCCGCCGCATCACAGATAGTTAGTTACGTCAAGACAACCACACCATGACGGACAACAACGGGTGCCGTAGTTACCATGGTTACCATAGTTACCGCCCAAACACTACAAAGCTCTCCCGTACCGGTGTACCTTGAGAACACCGGTATCTACCAGTAGCAGCCTGTTACAGACGTGTTAGAATATGTTTATGAGGTACAATGGAAATCAATAGACTTCAGGTCGTTGAATGCTGTGACTGAAGGATTAGGTCATCCACACATTTAAAGGGGCAGATAAAGATAAGGGATGTTTAAGGTGGTTTAGGTGGTCCTAGGCAGCCATTGATTGTGTGGCCATTGATTGATCCTTAATACTCACTCACCTATGAGGTGAGTGAGTATTAAGGAGCAGGGGTTAGGCAGCTCGCTCACAGGTAGCCGGGAATCGAACCCACGACCTTAAGTTAGTCTGTTGTGCTGCCTAGCACGCCTAGCATAACATTACGTAACCCAGAAAAGACCTGAAACTGCTGCCGTCACTATCCTCGATTGTGCCAGAATGTTTCTGTTATAGGGGAGGGGTAGAGAAGGATTTGAGCCTATCGGTGGCGTTGTCTCTTTAGTCCTCAAATCTACAATATGTGCAGCCAGTGGCTTATCTTATCCGAAGCACCCAGTTAACATATACAGGTTAGTGAATTCAATGATGGTGTTGGACTCCCAGCCAGTAGGGGGCAGGATAGTCTGGCGGTCTGGGTGTTGGACTCCCAGCCAGTAGGGGGCAGGATAGTCTGGTGGTCTGGGTGTTGGACTCCCAGCCAGTAGG
>JAOEHI010052689.1:0-16323 GCA_025447815.1 Percopsis transmontana | reverse complement strand
AGGATAGTCTAGGGGTCTGGGTGTTGGACTCCCAGCCAGTAGGGGGCAGGATAGTCTAGTGGTCTGGGTGTTGGACTTCCAGCCAGTAGAGGGCAGGATAGTCTAGTGGTCTGGGTGTTGTTTGGATAAAAGCGTCTGCTGAAATATTTTTTTGTTTTCAAAACCAATAGTATTTTAGGGACCACAAGTATGGACCAGGACCCCAACACCCTGGCCTAGATGTCACTGTAACGTGAGGGTGGACAAAAATATTGACAGATTCCCCTATCAGTAACTGTCAAGAGCCCATGAGCAAGGCGCGTGACCCTTGCACGCTCGAGTACAGCAGCATGGTGCTAACGCATTGAGCTTTCCTATAAATGTAAATGTCGGATTAGCGGACATTGGAGCTTTCTGACTTGGTGAATAACGGCCCAAAGGGGGATTGGAAACGCAATAAATCTGTGCTCCATCACAATAAAGTTAGCCTGAAATCCTATCTTTCATCTTTTAGTCTCGTTTGCACACTTTATAATGGACGAAAGCCTGTCATATCTGTCTTTGTGTCCCTGCCAGCATCGGGAGTCAGAAGGACTTCTCTATTGTGATTGTCCTGAATCATCCTGCAGGACAGCTGATTGTCGACCGACCGTCCGCACGCACGCACGCACGCACGCACGCACGCACGCACGCACGCACGCACGCACGCACATCCATTTATAAGGCTCTCTCCAGCCTGATGGCAGATCAGGCCGCCATAACCGCCTGCACGTTACAGCTGACCCCAGTACAGCCGGTTTATGGCAACTGTGTCCTGCACACAGGGGAGGCTTGTGTGTGTGTGTGTGTGTGTGTGTGTGTATGAGAGAGAGAGAGAGAGAGAGAGAGAGTAAAAAAAAGAGAATTAAAAAAAAATGTCATGGAAAGATAGAGATAGAGAGTGAGAGAGAATAAAAGAGAGGGTATTAAAGAGAGAGAGTGAGAGACAGAGAGAGTGAGAGAGAGATTAAAAGAGAGGGAGAGGGAGAGAGTGAAAAAAAGAGAGAGCAAGAGGGAAAATAATGAACGCACACCGGTGTTTCCCCTAATGTAATGTAACACAAGTGGAAGATGCAGCTTCATGCGTGCGTGTCCTAGCTTGCTGCTAAGACCTCGTCTCCTCTGGGGAATACACAAACACAGCCATAGTTACAATTAGGTCACACGGCGAGTATGAGCCAACTGTCAATGGCAAGTGTTAAGTATTCATTAAGGAAATGCATACAGGTAGACCAGGCCTGTTGGGGAGTGAACCCATGCTCTCTTCCGCCACCCTGACCACTAACCAACCCTGCAAGTAACCCTGCAAGTAACGTAAAGCAATTACAATCAGGTCAGTTAGCAGGGGCCAGGGCAACACCGGGGATTGAACCCATGACCTTCCGGGGCTGGGAGTCCAACACCCAGACCACTTATCCTGCCCCCTGTCTGCAGCCAATGTATTTCCTCATCTAATCGGTCATCTAAGGGACTGTCCACACAGGACAGAACCAACGCCCCTGATCTGCCTTCCTCATCTCCTCCTCCTCCTCCTCCTCCTCCTCCTCCTCCTCCTCCTCCTCACTTTGCCCCCCAGGTGCCGGCTGCTCCGTCGCGCCGGACGTCCCCGAGTGTCCCGGCGACTGCAGCGACCAGGGCCGCTGTGTGGACGGGGCGTGCGTCTGCTTCGCCGGGTTCAGCGGGCCCGACTGCAGCCAGTCCGACTGCCCCGGCAACTGCAACGGCAGGGGGCGCTGCGTCGACGGGGAGTGCGCGTGCGACCCGGGGTTCTCCGGTCCCGACTGCTCCAGCAAAGCCTGCCCGGACAACTGCAACACGCGGGGCAGGTGCGTGAACGGGCGGTGCGTGTGCGACAGCGGGTTCACGGGCACGAGCTGCTCCGACAAGGCCTGCCCCGGGAACTGCAAAAGCAATGGCCGCTGCGTGAACGGGCGGTGCGTGTGCGACAGCGGGTTCACCGGGTTCGACTGCTCTGAGATCGCCTGCCCAGGCAACTGCAACTCCCGCGGGAGGTGCGTGAACGGGCGATGCGTGTGCGACAGCGGGTTCACCGGGTTCGACTGCTCTGAGATCGCCTGCCCAGGCAACTGCAACGGCAGGGGGCGCTGCGTCAACGGTCGTTGCGTGTGCGACAGCGGTTTCACCGGGTCCGACTGCTCCGGCAAAGCCTGCCCGGGCAACTGCATCGGACGGGGGGCGTGCGTGGACGGCCGCTGCGTCTGCGACGCGGGGTTCGCGGGGCCCGACTGCGCCGCCAAAGCCTGCCCCAAAAACTGCAGCAACCGGGGCAGGTGTGTGGACGGGAAGTGTGTGTGCGACGCGGGATTCGCGGGGCCGGACTGCGCCGCCAAAGCCTGCCCCAACGACTGCAGCGACCGGGGGGGCCGATGCGTCAAAGGGAAGTGTGCGTGCCGCCGAGGGTTCACCGGACCGGACTGCAGCCAGTGTGAGGCGCTGATGACTGGACCCAACTGTGATCTCGGTGAGCTACACCCACCGAGACAGTGCCGAGCAGCATTCCGTTGCTCTGCCACACAAACACTGAAGTGTTCTCTAAAATATCGTAACTGTCACCATTTGCTAATAGGGATGGGCTATAGGCTAGCACGGGGTTTCCTTTCGACCCGATACCAAGTAATAAATATGGGACAGTATCCCGAGACCGCTACTTTAAAAAGTATTCTTGTGCACACAGAAACATTTTGAAAATTGAGTGAAAATTGGCAAAAGGCAGACACCAAAAAGATACATTTGTATTAAATAAAAAGATGCCAGATGCCAAAGATCAGACTTCTCTATTATTGAAATATCTCCAAACACTGCTTTGTTTCTCAAACCCGAACCATCAGGTCTGGAGGAATCGAAACTTTGCCATTGGCTATCCGCCCATCCCTATAGTTGATAAACAAAGTACAACATATGACTCAGGTAATTTCACTGCCAGCTGACCGCATTCTCTCGTACATAAGCACCTCTGTTATGCCATGCACCTACAGGTGTTAGGTATCCAGAGGGCATTTGTTAGGGAGCCAACATTCATAACCGACATTGGCAACTGCCATCTTTGCCACATTAGTGAATTCTGGCCAGCCCGGAAACTGCACTGGGGTCACTTGTTTTCCCAAAACTTCTGGAAGTACACTGTTGTTGTTTTTGTCGTAGTTGCCAGGCAACGGGGATCCAGTTAGGAGGGGCGAATCCAATGACGGAACTGTTTCATTAGGAGAAAGTCTGGACACAGGCCCGCGCCATAAAACACCCTCTTGCCGCTGCGTAATGGACTAATATCCGGTACTGTGTGGGAAATAGAGTCGATCATTAGTTGAGGGATGCGTGCCGTGCCCGGCTCTGTCCGTGAGAGCGCATTGGAGGGTTCATGGGAGCCACTGTGGGAATTCATTTAACTTCACGTGTGTGCGCATTATTATCTACTAGTCCACGTGCACATCAGCGGTGAGTGGCAAAAGGGAAAAGGCACATAAAAAGTGACGGACTACCCCTTTAACCCCTGGCCTTTCCACCCCTGCCATCTGTGGCCCAGTTCAATAAACCCAGTAGCCCAGTAGCACACTAATGGTTTATTATGTGGTCATTGCCGTGAGCCACCTGCTGTAAGCCATCTGAAAGACGTAGGGTAGTAGTAAAACATACTGTACTGTAAGCATGCCTGGATCACTTTATAGCAGGACGCACACACACACCTCTGCACACGGGGGAAGTGTGAAATAGTTGTCTTCAACTAGAGAAAGCATGTGATTATTAATGATAGAATTTATTAACTTGTCCTAATCATTTAATGTCACATTGTTGTGTAATTTATATATATACTTTATATGTACAGGTGTATACAGTGTATGTACATGTAAGTATATAAGTTTAATGTTTACCACAAATTGAGGAATGTAACTTTAATTGAGAGGGTAAAAGAACGACATAATAAACGACAGCTTGTGAATTTATCATTTGAGAATTCCAAGACTGTTTATAGCTTGGCTATCCAATGTTTTGGATTACAGCGAGAGGCAATGGTCTTTATTGAAACGACAGCATGTTTGACGTATATCGTATGCAACATTCAACTATGGTAATTAAGGGCATAAGGGTTTGTGTGTGTCAAATCAGACATGCAAGGGACAGTGGAAAAAGATCTACCTGAGATATTGCTACATACCTAAAGGCCAGTAATAACTAAACGTCGTTCATTCATTTTGTCTCACCGTTTCCCTCTGTCTGACTTTTCTTTCTTTTGCTTTCTTTATCCCTCTTTCTTCCTCTCTCTTTCTCTCTCTCCTTCTCTCTCCGTCCAGAAATGTCCGCCGTTTCACAGCTGAGTACCAAGGAAGTCACAGAGACATCTGTCACTCTTATCTGGACCCCGCCCACAATCCAGTACGACACCTATCACATCACCTTTACCAGCCAGGTAAACACACACACACACACACACACACGCTTGAGAGAGGTGGCCTTTCTGTCATCCTGCAGTTATGTAACATCTGCTTCTTCAACTATAATTTCATAGACTTTTCAAGAACAGTTCTCAGACCACACCTCTTTCTCAACGTCTGTAACTGTATTTAACATCAATCCCTTTCTTTCTCTTTCTTGGATTCCTTCTTGTAATCTCATTTCAACATTTCCGAGCTCATCAAATTTCACGCTTTACTATCCTAATTCCTCGGTGGTGTTTTCTCTTTAGCAATGCTTTAGGTTGCACGAACGTGCACAATTTGTTAACGATGTGCAATTTAGGTAAGATCGTAAATGCCACATTGTTTTTTCATATGCATTTAAAAGGTAGGCGTCATTTAAGAAAGACTAAAGGAAGGTTAAGGCACAATTAATCTACTTTCTCTCACACTGCGTAACAGGCAGACAGACAAACAGAGACTCACATACACACTTGTAATATTTCACAACAGGAGCAACAGATGTCTTTGTTGATAAAAGTGGCCCAGGACCAAAACGAACAAAAGGTTGTTCTCATGACAACAGGCCCAGTTTTCAGGATTCTTTGAGCATTTGGGGTTGAAATGACAGTTACGTGTCTTTGACAAACAGCCTAAAAAAGTGAGGTTGAAATTTCCCTGACAACCTTAAGACGACAGACATACAAAATGCTTGCAGACAAGAAGCCATACAGTATGTATAAATATTACCCCTCATCCACCTCCAAACAACATGTTTTATTGTCTTTAAAGCAACAATCTACTAATGTTCAGTATAAATAAATGGCCACTTCACTGCTATCTATTACAACATTTACAACAGTGAAACTGCAGCGGCCTGAGAGAATACAGGCACCAGAGAGAATACAGGCACCAGAGAGAATACAGGCACAACTAAATAGAATATAATTTGCCCTTTAACTGTTTAGTTTTAAATTGACTGCTCACCACTTACTACAGATTCCCTTGTCTGGGAACGAATGATCATATTTCTGACAAATAAAAGATATTTAATTGGATATGCCCTTAGAATTGCCAACAGATACAGGCATATCTTGGGCATATTGGCATATTGTAAATTGTGGCATAACTTTATGGCTTTTAGAGTTTACCACTTTATATGGCAATGCTGTTGAAGGGAAGGGAATGGTGAAGTCACATTTCTGTGACTAATATTCTAAAAATATATTTTTTCATAAACTCACCAAGGAGATATGGGCATGGCAGGCAATAAATTAAGCTTGCAGAGTTGGATTTTATTTTTGGGCATACCTCTCTGTTTTCATGGCAAACAGTAAACACTGTTGTTGTAGAATTTAACTTAAAGTGTATTTCTGTTTATAAATGCAGAACTTTGTGTGTATTTCAGTTTATAAATGCAGAAATGTAAATATATCTTCAATTAAACACTACAACGATTGTGCAAACTGGAGTTACTTGAACCATACTGACTATATACAGTATATTCATTAATTCCACTCAGCCATGCTCGCCTCTCAGTTTGTACAGCCAGAAATTGGTTTTACACAGCGTGAGCATTAAACACTGCTGAACATGACTGCGTTTACAGGTCCCGTAAATGCTCAGCTATTGGCCAAGAGAAACACCAAGAGGGGTGTGTTTCAGGTCCTATTCTGTTTCTGCTGGTTGAAGTTCTCCAGTGCAATCTCCAATAGGACCAGTGCAGTTTGTAGTCTGAAGGAAACATAAGTCTGAACGCGTGTCAAGTCTTCACACGTTATCTTGATAGTGAGTTGTTATTATTCCAAAGTGCATCGAATATTGTATCAAATCCCCAAAACCAAATGCTGAAGATTTCTTTAATTGACATTCAGCCAGGCTGGAGAAGCTCCATGTGTAGAGATTGATCACCACTACTGTGTACAGTGTACTGTGGCACTGAGAAAACAGGAATTCACAAACACTGCAAAGCAACTCGGTCAGCAGACTCAACATATCACTCTGTATATGCTGCAATTAATTTATTATTCAACTGGAATGCGGCAGAAGCTGACCTATATTCTAAATAAATAAACAACATCCATTTGTATCTATTAGGAACATTCTAAAGGTTAATAATATTTCACAATTGTTTATCTTGGTCCTAAACTGCTTAATAGCCACTGACTGCCAAAAACGCAGTGTAATGATCTCATTCAGTGTGTTGGGGGGAAGCTGAAGAGGTTAATGTGCCTTTACAATCACACGGGTCGCCCGTTGGTCTCTTAAGCAGCCCGTCCAAACTGTGATGTATTCCATTACACTTAAGGCCTTTTCAGACAGACCGCTGGGTTGAGTGCAGACTTCTCCAAGGTGTTTTGGGGGGAAAGTCGCAGAGCACAGCGCAAAATAGGCGGGATTTTCCAAACTTCTAGCCGGACTCCGCACTCTGTCTGCCTAAGCGATGTTAACCGTATAGGCGTACACATATTGCCTACCTACAAGCTAAGTGATGTTAAAACACACCTGATATGCCTACTTGTTTACCGGTGCCGTTGTCACATTCGCTCTGAAAGGGCCTTTTATTGTCAGACTACCAAAAGAGTTACACAGGGAGTGGAACTCCTAACCCTGACGTTGGTAGTGTCTTGCTCTACCCACTGACTCGCACAGAACTAGCAGGCAACGCGGTCTCTCTGATTATTCACCGGGGTCTTCATTCCCACACACACATGTAAGCAATCTGCAGGAGGAATGGGGAAAATGACAAACTGGGCTGCTATAGGCTGGGAGCACCCTCTTACGCTCGCCTTCTAGAACAGTCTCCATCAAGCTCTCACCAAGATAAAAAACAATTAACTGCTTTGGACGAGGAGGGGCGAGGCAAGGCATAGTGCGCAGACCAATGCGTGTACGCTGATTATTTTATGCATAAACGGATACAGACCCACAGACAACACACCATTCATTGTACTGCCTCCACACCCTGTAAATCAGACCAAAGTGATTACAGCCTCCCTGCTGTAATCACTGCTCTGACATCACAGTGTGAGTAACTCAGTAAATGACTGGGCCTGATTAGCGGTCGAGAAACGCACAGCTATGCCACATGCATGAACCTCCTGTTCAGTGTAGCATAGCTATTTGGAGACTTTTTGAAAGGAATCTATTGTCAAAATCTATTGTCAGAGCTTGATTTTTTAATTGAATATTTAATATTGTAAACATACCCGAACAGAATTGGCGTTTTAAATCCAATCACTAGGAAGGAACTTTATACAGCGGAAACCCCACTACCATTTTGTCTGAATGCATGTCTGAGGATTGGGCTGAGCGCATGCACACGGCACTAAAGCGCCCATGTTTTTCGGGCTCAACATGCAATTACGCATTACTGCATTCAGGAAGTCCATGGAGGGCACATCAGACATGAAAGATGACATCTCAGAATGGAGCGTAGGGGCATGGGCACCCTAACGGGACAAAAGACAGTGAGACTGCAGGAGATAAAGGGATCGCTCAACGAACGAGAAGAAAAGATGCAGATGTGGGATGCGTGTTGCTAGGGGGAGCATGTAAACATTGCTAAAAACATGGCCGCTGCCAGAAGAATGACATCACCGGCCCACAGCTGTGACGAACAGAAATAGAGGAGAAATAGAGGAGAGAGAGAGAAGAAAAGAGGACAAGAAGGGAGAGGAGGGCAGAACACATTTGTTTGTTTACCAGGGCTTAGAGATAAGTAAAGCAGGCTGTGACAATGACACAAACACAATCACGAACAGAGCAGAGACCAACTGGTCTTCATCATGAAAGACAAACCATTGGGTCTGTGTGATTAACTGATTTTTCGCTAACATGGCCTCAACTTCTCCATCTTCTGCACAGCTATTGTCAACATGACATGTTGCATCAACACGCGTGTTTACTGACACGCAACCTTTTGACAAGTAATACAGCAATGACACAACTACAACCAAACACCCTTGACTCAAACTAAACGCAGGCATGTGTTTAAAGTGACCCAAGTGAAGTCTCTCACATAAGTAAATGAGTAAAGCGCTGTTAATAAACCACTGTTCCTAGATGACCTTTCTAATAGGGCTATAGGGCTCTGAAAACTCAATAACAATGTCAGACAATTACTGATAATCCCATACTGGGAAACATACAGTAAAACTATCCAGTGTATTTTGAAAGTTTAGTCATTTAGATGATTTTGTAATGCCAAGATATTTATTGTGCAAAAGTAAGTAGTAAGTAGACTAAAATAGCAAATTCTGTACCAAAATCAATTAAGTCTCCATCTCAAATGGTTTAAAACATATTAAAGATCATATATATTCATTTGTATGTACTGTACAGTCTTCTTTTTTGTCTAATACATGCTTAGTGGTCCTTTAATTGTAAAATTATAAAGTAAACAATAATAAATAAAAACACAGTTACATGGTCTTTCACATGACATAATCAACATACTGTTCTTCAGGAATGCCTCTGTTCTGCTCCAATAAAAAATTAGCTTGGAAAATGACGACCAATGACAGCCCACCCACCTCTCCATGCCCTGCAGACAACTTACTGTTTCCACTTAGTCTGATGATTACAGCGTGATGAAGTGTTTCTTCTGGGAGCTCCTCTGAGGACAGTAAATGTGTTAGTTTCCTTGTTGTGAGTCAACTGGCTAAACCCAAGTTTGACCAATCATCTAATTATTCGCTGCCTCCACCAGACGAGATGTAGGTTGGCCCTTTGGTCCTTGGTTGTTTCATTTTAAAGTGGGAATAACCCTGCTTCATCGTTTACATTACTTTCTCTTTCAAGTGGCCATAAGGGGGCATTTTATTAGTCTAAAGTACTTACACAGTCTTTGGATGGAATGGAATCTCCTGAACTGGCTACTGTTGGTAGTCTACTGTTTGCGTGGAAAAGAAGTAGAAATGAAATGGACTTCATGGCGGAGGGAGGGGGGTGTTTTCTAGTTCAGAGGGCCATGTAGAGCCTGCATAGATACCTTTAAACTGGTGGGTGCCGACCCAAAAGTGGTGTCGCGAGCTGTTGTGGTGGAGTGGGTCGTGACTCAACGACTAAGGGCAAATGTGGGTCATGAGGTTAGACCAGTTGAGAACCACTGGTTTAAACAATATTGTGAGTTCATTTTGAACTGGGAAAATACTAAAACAAAATCCTGACTGGATGAACCACTTCAACTAGAAAATGGTCAATTCAATTCATCAATTCAACTAGAAAATGGTCAATTCAATTCATCAATTCAACTAGAAAATGGTCTAAAAAATAATTGTGTCACGGCTCAAGGCACATTCGTCTGTGGTGTTTTGTACATCCATTTTCTATTTCAATTCAGTTTACTGTTTAACATTAATTCAATTGTGCCACTGTCCATGGTGAAATTAAGTGAAACTTCAAAACTAGTTATACTGCATATTCTCTAAGGCTCTTAAGGGTCCTCCTCCATCTCCCCGACAGAAGGACAGTGACCAACAGGTGACCGTCCAGGTGGACGGTAGCCTGACCAGCTACACCCAGACCGGGCTGGCCGCGGGCCAGGAGTACACCGCCGCCGTCCGAGGAGAGATGGACGGCGGCGGCGGAGCCGAAACCTCCGCCAGCTTCACCACCCGTGAGTTGTTGTTGTTGTTGTTTACAGGGTTGACGCGCATCGTTGTTGACGTACGGATTCAGCTGTTATTGTTCATGTTGACCATCGCGCATCGCTGGCTAACAGTCGAGAGTTAGCTTGATTGCGCTATGCGTATGCTAATATTGGATGGTATGCGCACCTTCCAACTACAAGTACTGTTGGTACTGTTAGTGGAGTGTAAGAAAAAAAGCTGTGATTTATTTTTTATAATTTCACCACCCTCACCCAGTCCCCTCTGGACCAACCAACCTCCGCGTTGTCAAGACGACCACCACTTCTACCGTTGTCCAATGGGAGCAGTCCCAGGGTGAGATTGACAGGTACCGCTTGACCGTGTCGCCCGCGGACGGAGTGGGGCGGGGCCAGGAACTCACCCTGCCCCCGGAGAGAGACTCCGCCCACATTGAGCAGCTGGAGGCGGGTCGCTTGTATGACATCACCCTCGTGGCGGAGAAGGGGGCCGGCAGGAGCGAGCCGGCCGCCACTCAAACCAGTCCAGGTGGGTGGCACCCGAAAAGTGACACTGTCCCGTTATGAGACGAATTTTCCCTCCAGTCACCATTGAAGAAAGGTGTATTGGAACAGAGCGCAGTAGAGATTCTGTACATCGAAATGCTTCTTAGCGCTGAGAATCTGGTGTTGCTAACTTAAGGTATACTCCTTGACTGCCTTATGTTTGTAAGTTTGAGTTTATCTGTTAGTTTATTAGATGGTTGAAGTTATAGAACTACAGAAAATGAGCATTAAATCCAGATGATGTGAATAGATTCAGGTGAGGCAGGCCTGGATCCTGCTACGTGTCAGCCAGGGAAAGTCAATTTGTCCAGACACCTCATTACTCAACGGAACAGATCATATAAAACACTTTTAACACGGAGAGTCATTGTTGTAAAGGTTTAATGAAGCAAGGTGTGAGTCTTACAGAAACCTTCTGGGAGAAACGCAGATCACATTAGCCGATAAATGTTCTCCTAACAGATCACTTTTTCCTGGAGTGATGAGATGATATTGTAATGAGATTGTTCAACACACCTACACCTATCTAACCGCTGTGATTTCCACAGCCCAGGGTTACTGACTGAAACATTTCTCTGAAGATTTAACAGTAATTATCTTTCTTCTTGTAGGTTTCGCCGTGGATACCCTAAGCTGTTTGTTGGCACTATCCTTAACACAAAATTATTAAAAAGCTGTAGGTCTAATAATATCA
Source organism: Percopsis transmontana (assembly GCA_025447815.1). NCBI lineage: Eukaryota > Metazoa > Chordata > Actinopteri > Percopsiformes > Percopsidae > Percopsis > Percopsis transmontana. Next base: position 5,045 of record JAOEHI010052689.1, on the reverse strand, counting down.
GTAGCATCTGACAAAAGTGTCTAACAAAATGTCTTCCCTGATTTCTCCTCAGATTTTACAGTGACAAAAGTTGCACTTTATGACATAACAAATTATTCCAAATGCTCATTCCACCCACATATTTAGGGAAGAATTTTCCTACGACTACCATGGCAACCGTAACCACACAGCAGGTGTGGATGACGGGTCAACATGCCAGCCATAAAGACGGGGCAGCAGCTGCTGTGAATGAACGCACAAGCCCTCCGGTCACCAGAAGAGACGGAGTCAATACCAAGCCAGGTCACAGATTCACGTTGCCCAGGAAACCACATAATCCTGCCGCCTTACGTCCAAACAGAACACGAATTGGACCTGTGAGAAGACCGGTCGCGCCGGGTCTGTTGAAAAAGCCTCCTGTGAGGAAACCGTTAGTGGGGGCCAAGGAAAAGACACCAGTGGTTGCCGAAAGGTTTAACACTGTAGGAGACAGAACAATGGCTTTGACGTTAAAAGAGTCCAGCAGTGACACATCAGACATCAGTGCAGATACTGAAGAACCAGCTAACATCTCTGCAGCCGGCAGTGACTCAGGAACAGACATTCGCTCAAGCTCTGAGGAATCAACTGTCACTCTTGGCTCCCAAGGACAATCAGTGGCAGCCAGTGGTGGGGCCATAATGAAAGAAAACCAGACTGACAGTGGAGAAAGAAATCAGACCCATGGAAAGTGCTTCAAAAAACTCAAAGTGACTCACATCAGATTACCCTCTAGGGACAGAGTTATACCCTCGCCCACCGCAGATCCCAGTTCCTCTGAAGCCGGGAACATCAAAAACAAGATGCCCCACAATGCCGCCAGCATGCAGCCCCCGTTTGATGACATGTCTTCAGAAGCCTTATATCAACTCCTGACGGATACCTTTGACAGTTTGAACATAACAACATTTTCCGTTCACCTGTCCAAACCCTCAGATCTCTCCCGTGATGCCAAAAATGTTGGGAAGCAGATATTAGATGGACTGAAGCCGTTGTCTTCGTCACACTCATCGTCAACATCCAAATCCACGTCCCCTCTATCGTTGTTAATATCACGATCATCGTCAGCACGTTCACCGCCATCACCATCGGCAACAGCTTTGCTACCTTCGTCTTCACAAGCTTCATCTGTACCCTCACCATCAACCTCATTGCCACCACTCCCAATAGATTTATCATTACCGCCAACATCATCATCACCATCTTTAACTGATTCGTCAGTGCCATTATCGTCCCCCTCATTACCATCATCCTCAAAATATTCATCTCTCTTATCGTCATCCTCACTACCGTCGCCATCAACAGACTCAGATTCATCGCAATCAGACTTGAATACGCCAACGGAACCAGCAGTGAACACCAGCAACAGTGGTCAGGTAACCGTAGACACAGTGCCTCTTAGGGCTGACCAGGACAAAAAGGGAACACTCAGGGAGGAAGGCCTCCCCACCTTCCGTCGCACTCCTGCAAAAGCCGGGTTTCCACGACGACCGCGCCCCGACATGGGACCTTTTCAGAACAGAACTCGGATAAATTTGAGACCTCCCCATCGCTCCTCTACGCCTTTAAACCTCGGCCCCAGAACAGAGACAAAGACAGGGCACATATCCCCTTCATCCACTCCCTTTACTTCAGAAGAGTCCCTTTTAGTTAAAGGCAGTTCACCAGAGAAGGTTGTGAGTGATTATATGCGGGGTGAATCTACAAGGGAATCACTTGAAACGGAACCAGGCCAGACAAAGGAGGGAGACAGGCCCCCGTTTAACCTGAAGGTCCTAACAGACAGAATACCAGGCCGCCAATTGCATCCAAAGAGACCTCTTCGCCCCTTCTCTCAACCCTCAAACGCTGAATCGGAAACAGAACAAGAGCAGATCTCAAGTAGTGAATCACTGTCTTCTACCACTACCTCTTCTACTTCCAAAGGTAAACATGGAGCTTATTGGGCAGCAGAACAGGGTATCAGTAAAGACGGTGAGGCAACAACTGCAGTTGTGTCAGTTGGCACTGAGCTTAATCAGGGAGTACCTCTTTTCCGTCCCAAGGTCGATAACCAGAGGCGTCCAAATCCAAATGGGGGTCTTCAAAACAGAACCAATCTAAACCAGAGACCCCAACAAGTTCCACGCAGAGGCTTTGTGCGCAAACCTTTTCCCTTTCGAAGGCCAAATGTAGCCAAAAGCATTACTGCTGGAATAAAAATAGGCCAGTCAGGAGAACAAAATCATTCAGCGATCCCAGTCAGTCAACCAGGACAGCCAAATTTCCAAGCTTCTACTTATAGAATCCAAACTAGTCCAGTAGGAAAGCAGGACACTCCAGTGAACAAAGAACAAAGTGGCCAATCCATTCCTGTGGAGGACAATACCATCACAACACAAACTGGCCCACCGGGGGTGGAGGACACCATGCATGGAATCCCAACAACCAAATCTGAAGAGTCAGGGAGTCTCATAACTGACTCTGACAAAACTTCTAATTCTGATGTTGGCGTACTAGAGCGAGTAAATGTCAACCCCACCGGTTCTCCTGCCAGAGGTGAAACTAAGTTGCCTGATAAAGGGCACAGACCACCCCTCCTCAAGAGAAAACCAGCAATAGGCAGCAAAACAGCACAAAGTCACACCCAGACGAAAAACAAAGGCATAGTGAGCCAAAGGGGACAATATCCTAAACCAGATCACCCTGGAACAGAAAGGCAGGTGGTTAAAACCGGTGCTGGTTCCAACACAGTAGATAGATCAGACGTTTCTTCTAGGGACACAGGGGATCCCCTGGACTATGTAGGGGTGAGGAACTTGACCTCGGATGGATTTACACTTGTCTGGGATGCGCCGGAGGGGAAGTACGATAACTTTGTTGTAACCAGGAATAAGATGAGTGGCAGAGAATTACCAAAGGCAGAGGGAAAGGAGGAGGAGGGCGAGGAAAGGAGAGTAGCGGAGGAACGGGAGGATCAAGGAGCTCCGGAAGAAAATGCAGTTCCTGACTTCACATCCACTCGTGGTGCTCCTGGAAGCACAGCGGCCAAACCTGCGACAGGAGGAGATACCATCTTCACCAAAGAGCTTCCAGGTGCAGCTCGCTCATACTCGTTTGAGAAACTCCTTCCGCAGACCCCGTTCACCGTGACCCTGCTCGGAAAGGGGCCGGGTCTTCTGTCAAGACTACACAAGCTTGTCATCAGCACAGGTACAAGCCACTGTGGCGGTAGTACTTTATATCACTGCTGTCCAAGGCTTCAACATTTACTCTGATTTTGCGACCCTGGTTAGTTTATGTTCACACAAGAAGTTGTTCGGGACAAAATTCAGCATATATTTAAAAGGGACATTTCAAAGCAGGGTTAGATTTTAAAATATTTACATCGCCTCTGGTTATAGTTTGTTTACTCACACAAATTAATCCTACAATTCATCCAATCATTCTTTTCAAGTGCTGTCTGTTAAGACACTTGAAAACTGTAAGTTCTTGAATTACAGTCTCATGGTGTGAAACCTATTTCATCTTCTTTTTGACACTGTAACCCATTGTGTGCTTCCATATGTTTCTGTGCCTGGCAACGCTAGAGATGTTTAATCTAGGATGTATTATCTTAAATCGTGTGAGGAACTTTATATAAACAATCATTTAAAAACGCACTACTAAGCAGTTGTTTTGTGTTAACACTGTGTTTGTGCAATCAAGTATACATGGATGTGTGTACAATACAGTGCATTTCTAACATTCATAAACGTTCATTCACATGGTAACTGTTCCATTTCGCCATAAAGATGCACAGTGATTTGATGTCTCACCCATAATTTTAATCAGCCCAACAAAAATGTATGTATTAGAAGAATATTTTGGGGCGTTTATGTTATTTATATCTTAAATTCTCTCCTTGTGCATTGCCATTATTTGATGTTATATCATACACTGAGCATACATTTATTTAAAGAAATATTCTCCTAAAAGGTCTAATGGTGGTCGTGTGCACCTCAAATCACTGACATTCAAACCACACAAAAAAAAAAAAACACTCATCATTCACTGCTGCTGTGGTCCTTTCTCACTCAGGGTAATCTATTTGTCTGCCAGCTTCACTGACCCGCCCTGCTTCTCTCGCCCCACCACAGGGTAAGACCACGGCTGGTCAGTATGGTCTGTCTCTGCTTAGCGTTAAAGTCGAAGCGCGAAATGTGCAGATTTTAATCCTGTGAGTTCTCAAAAAATGTGAAAGCTTAATTTCTTTTGTATTCTTTTTACTTTAGGTCTGGGCATAAAATTCTGATATGAAACATAGTATCTTTCAGTGCTTGATTTAAGGTTATCAAAAGCATAGCTTTCACTCGACATTTACGTACAAGTACAAGTAAATCTAGTGAAGCCATACAGTATATAACACAGGATAATCTGAGAACTTTAACACTGTAATGGCTGTTGAATTGAAAACGACATCATCTCCACAGGGGGCAGGTCACACTCGAGGTTGAAAATCTGTTGACACATTTCTTGTCGCTTTAAACGTGAGCCTTCCACTTTAACTTTTATCTTTTTGTGTTTAATTAATATTGGGATGAATTTTCTCCTTCATCAAATGTCCAATCTTTTGGGCTGACGTCTTCCGTTTCGTTGTGCCGCCATGTTGTTTTTCAGGACCGAACGACCATCTTATTACTAATGTTTCACTGTTTTTCTGTTTTTCTACCTTCCAGGATTCATCATGTCCCCTTAACTGTGACATGTCTGTATATGCGATGTATACTGTATATATGTTTGCATTGTACATATATACACGCACGCTCAACAGAGCACTAATAGTCGCTTTGCAGAGGAACACATAGTGTCTACACACGATAAACACGGTATAGTTTAGAGTAGCCGATCGGACATATTCGATTGTTTTTGTATCTTCCTTCTTCGAGTGAGCTGTCATTTGTCGTTTTTTGTGCTCCTACCTTCCGTTCTTATTGCCTTCCCATTCAAAGCTTGTATCCCTTTCATTCATCTTGTTTCACTCTAAAGAGTAACCAGACTCATCAAAC
>JAOEHI010052688.1:10000-16324 GCA_025447815.1 Percopsis transmontana | reverse complement strand
TTTTTTATATATATATATATATATATATATATATATATATATATATATATATATATACAGGTATATACACACACTGTATATAAATGTGCACCTAGCACCTATACGCCCCCTATCACTCCTACACATGCTCACAGTTTAGTTACTGTAATTGCCACTTTGTCTGCACCCCCTCATTAGTTCAGAGTATTTAGCTTTTAGTTTCATGTGAGGTCTTTTTGGTTTATAGATAGTACTGGCTTAGCAGCTGTTACATGGTTTCCTGAAGTAGTACCTGTTCTTTGCCTGCCTCTGTGTTGTTGTTTTCCTCGTCTGCTTCTCCTGCTCTCCCTAGCTTTTGGGACTTCCTGGTACAGTTTCTGGACCCTGGCCTGTTCGCTGACTACGGATTTCGGATGCCGCCTTGAACCTGAACTCTGCCCGTCCCTGGATGTGAATTGTTTTCCCCCTTTGGACTTTGTTTGATATGATTGAATAAAGTTTTGCACCTGGGTGCTACGCTCCTGCTGCTGTCCGGTCATTCCTACACACTGGTTATTCTTTTCAATTATGGATGTTAAATGTTTTGCACACTTTGTGACCCGACTTTTGACCTTGAGAATGGCCTCAAATCTCCCAAAGAACACTAATGAATTTGCGAAGAAAGAAAATTGTGCAAAGAAAGTGTCATCACTCATCTTTATTGATGTATCTGTTTAGAGGTTGCTGCTCCATGGCCCCACAATAAGGTGTCTGTGAACCGCAGGGTCCTTCAGGGGACACACTGTCCCACCACGTCCCGGAAGGTCCCTGAAACTCCCCATCAGCACAATAAACCCCAGTTTCCCTGATTCCCAGGGAAGCTCTGCCATCTTGTGTCTTTTACTTTCCTGTTTCCTGTCCAGTAGCTGAGTGCAGATCTCTGGTCTCTGACCTCCTGGACCAATCAGGAAGTGTGTGGTCAGCACCATCAAACACCTGACCTCTCCCAGCCACTGATTGGCCTTTGGCAGGCTCTGTCGGTCATGTGCTCCTCTTAAGAAAACCACCAGCCATGTTACTGAGGCACGCACAGTAGGGGGGACACAGGAGAGAGAGACAGTGGGGGAGGCACTGGAGAGAGAGGCAGAGAGAGTAGGGGGGACACAGGAGAGAGAGGCAGTAGGGGAGCACAGGAGAGAGAGGCAGAGAGAGTAGGGGGGACACAGTATAGGGACAGAGAGAGTAGAAGAAACATGGTGAGAGACAGACTCCCCCCATGTAAGGCCTGTGACAGCAGCTCCTCACAGTATGACAGACAGACAGGAAGTGGAATTGTTTGAAACCACAGCTCGTCTGTCTCTGCCCACTTGCCACAGACGCAGGATTGGCTGACTCAGCAGTCAGTCCCAGTTTCCCTGACAAACCTTAATGTCCTTTATTTCTAGTCAAAAGCGCAAAAATTAACGCTGTGAGTGACAATTTGGGCCTGAAAACAGGAAGCGGAATTTGTCAGTCTGCCTGTCTGTCTGTCTGACAACCCTGCTCTCCTGTTCAGCGAATCACAGCAGGCCATTTCCAAGTTCAGATGGAACCCTTTATGTTGTGCTTTAGATTGTCAGGGTGTAGCGGGTGAGAGGAACCCAGCACCTTTTACTCCTCTCTCAGATAACAACCACGCTGCACTAGAGCTGCTAACATGCACGTGCTCTTGTCTGACCTTTGACCTTCGCCGGGGTCCAACATAAAGCGATGCTACGTAATATTTTCATGAAGCACAAGCAGCCAACCCTCACACTAGAGGTGTGAAGAAGTTGAGAAGAAGGTATGAATGGTGACTAATATTCAAGGACATATTCCAAACAAGTGTTCTCCCAAGTAGTTTTATTTGAAGCCATTTTGGTTGTTGTTATTGTTGTTGAAAGTCTAAGGAATTACTCAGTGTTCTCATCTGAAAGATAAAACTGTGTTTGTGCATGCATGTGCATTTGCTGCTGTCAGTGAAGTAGATCATGTGTGAAGTCTTCCTTGAAACCAAGATTTAATTGAGACAGACAGGCAGAGAGAGAGACAGGTCAGCTGACATTAGATATCCGTCCAATCACGTCTCTCGCCTGGTGAGGAAATCCGTCGCACCTAGGAGAGAGGAGAATGTCTCTCTCTCTCTTGCCCTCTCTCTCTGTTTCTCTCTCTCTCCCTCTCCCTCTCTCTCTCTCTCTCTCTCTCTCTCTGGACAGATAAGCAGAAGTTAGTTTTGTTTTGTTTTCTGTTCCTGGATCTGAGACACAGACCTCCTCCTCTCCTCTCTCCTTTCTAGGTCAGCGGGTTCTCCTCCTTTTTTCTTCCTGCGCCTAGCACCACTCTCCTCTGCTCCCAACATGCTGCCGGGCCTCCTCCCGCTGCTGCTGTTGGCTGACGCCTCCTTGCACATCCAGGTATTGAGCCTCCTTCTCCCATCTGAACCCTGGATCCAACATACATGTATTTGAATATGTAGGGAATAGTGGAATGTTTCCTCTGTAAGGGGGGCACTGCGTAATGAAGGTGGATTGGTGTTTGAACTTTAAAAACTTTGTGATACAGATTCAGTCATAACATTCCAATGTTCTAAAAACAGAGATTACTTTTGAAGGAAATCTGCTGATTTATTTACAACAGTGTCATGATTAAGGTCTGTCAAGTTGCTGTAGTGTGGTAGTGGTAGAAGAACTGTCTTTACTTGTCTTTACCATGGTTATTATGTAAATCTAAAATTTAACTAAACCTAAACAACCTAAAACCTAAAACAAACGTCTAAAGAATGTCTAGTTAACGTTCTCCTTACGTTCTCCTTATGTTCTCCTTATGTTCTCCTTACGTTCTCCTTATGTTCTCCTTACGTTCTCCTTATGTTCTCCTTATGTTCTCCTTACATTCTCCTTATGTTCTAATTAGGTTCTCCTATGTTCCTACACACTTTTCGGCAACACTTTACAATACTGGTGCATAAAGAGAACGCATCTGCTTTCCACAATATCATATGCGTAAATTACTAAATTAGTGGTACGATTTTTGGCTTTTAGAAACCAGAGCTTTAGCTAGTCATTGTGTGATATCAATATAAAAAAGATATAAACTGCTCATGTAGGCACTTCTTTAATTCATGATATCTTTACCATTGATGCTTTAAGGAATCATTATAACTGCATTAGTTCAACTATTAATACAGTACGCTTATTTATGCACCAGTATTGTAAAGTGTTACCCACTTTTCCTCTGTTCTAACAGCAGGTTGTCCTCTGTTCTGACCCACTTCTCCTCTGGTCTAACAGCAGGTTCTCCTCTTTGGTTCTTCCCTGTTCTAACAGGTACTCCTATTTACTAACTCTCTAACTAGGTTCTTCCTTGTTATAACAGTAGGTTCTCCTGCTTCAACAGACTTCACCTCTGTTCTAACAGCAGGTTGTCCTCTGTTCTAACAGGGTTCTCCCAGTATGTGTGCGTCTGACCAAATGACATACCAGCACACAGTTTGTACCTCGTGCGCCGCCTCACCCTTCTCCAGCTGTCCTGACAAGTTCCATACACACGAATATATGAACTGCAGGTGGGAACCAACGCATCATGTAATGGTTCTACTGTACACCTCCTAGTAGAACCACTAGAAGATTGGGCTGTCACTGTAACCGTGACATCATCTTTTATGCTTGTAATAGTGAATTTGTTGTGTTAGAAATGTTTTAATTGTGATTCCATTGTGTAACATAAATACAGTAATGGTGTCTGGTCTGGGGTAGTAATATCATTACCTGTCATTTAATCTCATTACCTGGTAATCAGTATGATCATCGGATAGTATAACATGATAATCTGGTATTATAATCCGTTGTATTGCAGCTATACGGTACAGATTGGAGGCAGACAGGTGGAGCTTCCCGGCTGTCATCATCTCTGTACGAGTACACAGGCGTTTGACAGAAAGTGCTGCCCTGACCACTGGGGGGTGCTGTGTCTAGGTAACACACGCTCACACACACACACACACACACACACACACACGCTCACACACACACACACACACACACACTCACACACACACTCACACACACACTCACACACACACAGACACACACACATGTTGACAATCACTGGACTGTAATAACAGGTGTGTGTGTGTGTGTGTGTGTGTGCGTGTGTGTGCGTGTGTGCGTGTGTGTGTGTATGTGTGTGTGTGTGTGCAGTGTGTCCTAAATGGTCAGGCAAAACATGTAACGATCGTGGAATATGTCTGGATGGAAGGGAGGGCAACGGAACCTGTCTGTGTGACGTATGTATCCTACCTGTCTGTCTGCCTCTCTGCCTGCCCGTCTGTACTATTATTATGCATTTATTATTACTGGTAATATGTTGTTGTTGTTGTTATTGCTTTAGGAAGGATTCGCAGGGTTTGCGTGTCAGAAGTGCAGCAACCCCAATGCGTACAGCAGCAAATGTGACAGAGGTGACCTGTCTCTTTCTCTCCTTCTTGTTGTCTATCAATGTAAAGGTATCTCGGGAAGCCTGGTTTACTTTGCATATAAAACCATGTCAGCAAGCCAGCTCAAATTATGCTGGCAAGGTTACCTTGGCAATTAGGTGTAATGCCTTTGTCATAATTTGTTTTGTGCATTTTTATCAATCCTAATCTTCTCCAACACCCTAATTGAGATGTTACCATTTAGCAGTCCACACTTGACCCACAGTTGACTTTAGTTCATATCAGGAAATTAAATAATGTATAAATAAGTATATTACAGTATATGAAAATACTATGTATAGATAATAAGGACCTTAGTCTGACCTCAAGTCAGCGGGGGGAGGTAAATCCCCAACAGATTTCAAAATACATTTGTGGGTATGTATGACTGGAGAATATGCCACGCCCCTCCATGCACTCCCCAAACACTGCTAAAAGATCAGCCTGCCTCATCTCTCCGGTAGTCCGGTGGTGCTACAGGACTGACAACATTTGACAAGAGACTACTTGAAATAACAACAAACTTGCTGTGATTGGCGCAGGGTTGTTGAAGTAGGACACCAGCCCTCAATGATGTGCAAATCATTTTCCAATTTTTCAAAGAACACACAAACATTTCAACTAATGAAACCTGATTATTAATCAGGATGTACTTTATTTATTAAACCTATGTTCGGACTGTCTGCAGAGTGTGACTGTGTCAACGGAATATGTGATGGAGGGCCAGATGGTTCAGGAAAGTGTCTCTGCCAGCCACCTTACACAGGATCCCGCTGTAACCAAGGTACCTGTCTCACTTCTCACCTGTCTCTGGTTGTAGTAGGATACCTGTAGTCATGGAGACTTGCAAATCATCCACATGGTGGTGCTATAGCAAGTAAAAGGGGTCTGCCACACCCCTCAGTCACTCACCCTCTTCTCACAAATTTGCCTCATAGACAATATAAGTAATAACTTAGTTCTAGTTCTCTGGAACCAAACAGTGGTTCTACATGAAACTTCATATGTGGGATCTACACACTGGGACATAAACTATTATCTTAACCTACATAAGTGGCTCAATAAATATTCAAGTGTGTTTGGTTTGACATAAAAATGCATGTAGTCTCACTATGCCCGCTTGTTCTATGGGCATGTGCCAAATAAAATTCCCTGTTGCACAATGTGTGGCATGGAATTGAAAGACTGGAATCGTGTAAGAGGGCATTTTAACCACAGACAAAATGTGTAAGTGTGTAAGTCTGGTGTGCTGCATATTTGTTTGGCAGGATTTATTTCTCTCTGAAAGTGATGATATATATTATTATTATATATTATATTGTTGTTACATTGTTATTTAATCACAATGTTGTTGTTTATAGTGAGTTCCATCTGTAGGAACTGTACAGCGTACTCTTACTGCAGGGAGGAGGGCGGGGCTGCCATGTGTGATTGTCTCCCTGGATACAGACGCACAACACGCAACACCTGTGCAGGTACCACACACACACACACCTATTTGCGTCAGATGCAGCAGCACTTATTTTTGTGTGGTTAAATTAATTAACCAATGCTAAATTCCTTAGAAGGAGGTTTCCAAGGTTCACATCATCACAAAAAATTTGGTATATTTTGTACAGTGGGGTTTATTCAAGAGTTGTCTCATTTGATATATTATTCTTCTAACGGTGTTCATATTTTGTCATTTGACGTCAGCGTACTGCTCCGCCAGAGAGTGCCACGCCCACGCTGAATGCTCCCTGTCGGGGTCAAAGGTCAAGTGTGTCTGTAAGGCGGATTACGAAGGAGACGGCAAGCTCTGTCTACCCAAAAACCCTTGCTCTGTCAACAATGGAGGCTGTCCACCAAACTCTACCATCTGTGTACTGACGGCT
>JAOEHI010052688.1:0-5000 GCA_025447815.1 Percopsis transmontana | reverse complement strand
TTACAGTATTTTCATAGTCATTTTTTACCTACTGTTGAAATCGGTATCTAGAAAGCTCAGTGTGACACACAATAGCATTTAGCTAGACTAAACTAACATTCTTGTAAAGTACAGTAAGCAGTCAGTGTCAACAAAAATTTGAACAAAACTGATATTTGTATATAAAAAGCATTTCCAGGGTTGACTGCTGTGGTGAAGAAACATCTAAACATTTTGACCAGTATGGCTCAAAGGATAACAATAAAACTTGGCCAATTTACTGACACAGAAACTATGTTTTGAAGCATGAATTAAATGTTTTTGGTAAGTTACTATATTTAGCAGACATGCAATAGAGTTGTAATGTTCCATAAAACAATTGTGATAATTGCACTTACAGTTTAGAGAATGTTAAGACTGTTTCAAAATATGAGCCAAAGCGATTGAAAAAAAGAGGATTATGAATGTTACTCAAATTATGTATTAGTAATTAAATAAATGCTGCTGTACCACATGTAAAAATATATACATATGATAAAATATATACTGTATATTATATATACTGTAAATATATACAGTATAGTCAGAAAAAGTCAAAAGGTTAAAGCAGAGAAATTATTATGACCAATCGTATGATCAAATGTACAATAATAGGTGTGTGTGTGTGTGGGGGTCAGACTGTCTGTGTGTGCACGGAGTGTGTGATAACCGTCCAGGCAGTAGGGGCGTGTGCAGACGGGGGTCTTGTGTGGAGGGGTACTCCGGAGAGTACTGTGATCGTACTGCAGTACCCTGCGCCTCGGACGAAATGCACCGACACTGTCACATCCACGCGTACTGTACAAGTACTGAAAATAACACCACGTATGTACTATGTATGCACTAGTACATGTACTACACACTGTCACATCCACGTACTGTACAAGTACTGGAAATAACACTACATGTACTAGTGCTGGTACACACTGTCACATTAACACATGATGTACAATATAACAACATAATGAAGTCATCGTTTCCACCCTTCATGTACACCAGGTACTATCTTCTACACACTGGCTGTGAGCTGGCTGTCATTCTATCACTCCTCCTTCCTACTCAATTGTACTACGCTTCTTGATTTCAAGAGGGCTGCCCCCTTTACTGGTGTTCTGATGAGCTCCCCGACACCTCGTAGGGGCTTGACTACAGAATCAGCCTGGAACTCCCTCCTCAAGCTGACGCTTTGCTCGGTTCTGCTCAGTCTTCCTTTACCCAACTCACCTTGCAGTCGCTCTCATTGGCCCGCAGCCTGTTTTCACTGTGACGTTGGCTTGGAGAACATCATGACAGGCTTCTTCTTTGACCGTTGGAATGGTCTCCTCTGCTTTCCTATATCAGAACTGATCCTGGACCTGGCCCCTTTTCTGGACTTTGCTCCAAGGCTTGAATTTCCTCCTGGCCCTTCTGTTTCTCAAGGTCTTCCCAAATCCATCTGCTTTCTTGGAATGTGTCAGGCTTGACTGGCAAAAACCCAAACGCAGACCAGAAGGTGGTTTTAGTTGAATAAGATGACAGTTTATTTATTGAACAGGTAGATAAACTGGGTCAAGATAATAACGTGAGGCAATACAAGACAGATGTAGAAGCTGAACAGGCGACGAAGGCAGGCGTAATTCCACAGGTGAATAGCATCGTCCTGACGATAATCTTCAATCCAAGTAGCAAACGAACATGGAGAATCCGAGCTGGTATGAATGACCAACGATCCGACAGGGACTGGCTGTCAGGCCACAGTATATATACACAGGTGATGATGATCAGGAACAAGTCAGTAATTGCCTGCCGTGAATTGGATACCATGCCCACATAGGTTGCATGGCACCTGTTCAGATGTGACAGGAAGCAAAAACACACACAACCAAATAGGCAAACAGAGACTAGAGCTAGCGATTCCTGACAGAATGTCAGTTATCGTCACATTGTCCACGAATGCTCTCATTGGAACCTGATGGATGGAGGAGGATTTCACAAGCAGGTTCACTGCTGCTGAGAACAGAATGTGTTCACTGTCACAGCCACGCATACACGCAAATTGGGGGTAGTAATACTACATACTAGCACTACTACTACACACAGTCCCATCCATGCATACTGTACAAATACTGCTATTACTATTATAATTTGGTAATTAGATGTTATCGATAACTTTGTGTGTGTGTGTGTGTGTGTATGTTCTAGTTGTGTGTGTCGTGATGGTTATGATGGAGACGGTCTCTCGTGTTCTCCTATCAACCCCTGCCTCAAGAGCAACAGAGGAGGCTGCGATACTAATGTAAGACTGGTTGCTCCATGCTGTACTGGGCAGCTGCCAATAGAACAGTGGAAGACAACAGTTGGACAGTTACCAGTGCAAGTGGCAGAACTGTTGATTCATTCATATTTATCATCTAGTCTTGCTTGATTGGCTTTAATAAAAGGTGCATCTCTCTCTCTGTCACTCTCACTCACACTCACTCCAGGCCAGGTGTGATTATATGGGTCCAGGGAATGCGTTGTGCGTGTGTAACGAGGGTTGGCAGGGCGACGGCAGAGCGTGTGTGGAGATTGACAACTGTCAGCTGCCCAACAGGGGGGGCTGTAGCCCCAACGCTGACTGTAAATATATTGGACCGGGACAGGTAAACCCAGCCCACACCACCTTGGTTAACATGAATTAAGTTAGTCTGTTGTTAACAAGGTTAAAGGTTGCCACTGACTAACAACTCGACAGTTAATATAACCATTTATGAGCCTGCCTGCGCGTGCGTGCGTATATATATATATATATATATATATATTCAAAACTTCAATCTGTAACTTTCCATTTAGTTGTGCTAATTGCATCTTCTCTAGTGCACCACCCACTGCTGTTTTAGGAAGCCTCACTACCTGTATATAATTGTATTATCTGAGACCGTCAGAAATAGCACTCAAACACACATTTATTTAAATGGAAAAATGTGATGTATTGTACTTTTAACTACCTGTCTGTCTGTAGAGTATCTGTGAATGTAAGAGAGGTTACATGGGTAATGGAATCGTCTGTGATCTTATCAACCCCTGCTCCCAGACAGACAATGGAGGATGTCATGCCCTGGTAACACACACACACACACACACACACACACACACACACACACACACACACACTAGTGTTGTGTTCCCACCACTATTACATACAGACATACAGTACAGTAAGTCAAGCTCCCTGAATAACAGTTGTGTGTTTGCTCGTTCAGGCGAAGTGTGAGCAAAAAAATGGGAACGCTCGTACCTGTACCTGTCCTGATGGCTTCGTTGGGGACGGAATGCAGTGCTATGGAACCATACTGGATGTACAGTACATGCTTCTAATATATACACATGAACCCCCAGTAATAACACTAATACACAGGATGTGCTGTTAAACCGTTAATATCTGTTTAAACGTCCAGTGTGTGACCAGCATAATGCCGCACATAACACAACTCCTCCCTGGTATTTAGACGGACGTTCAGTTTACTGTCGGTTTAGTTTATTGAGCGTTTATTATTACGTAATACCGTACTGAATGCAGTCTTTGTGTCTCTGGTTTTAGGAGCTGGATATGAACTATGATTTATACAGCTTCAACAGTCTGATCCAGGTGGGAACCATGTCACCTAACACCTCTACTGCAACCAAACCTAGATTCTATTCATATTTTTGTGTGTGTGTGTGTTCAGATGGACAGCGCGTCTTCAGGTTTGGAGTACCTGACAGGAAACGTGACGGTTTTGGTTCCGTCCCGAAAAGCAATGAGGAACTTCAGTTCTACCACAAAGGCCTTCTGGACTAACAGACACAGGCTGTCTCACTTCATCAGGTCAGACAGACAGACGGATAGACAGAAATGCTCCCTACTTACCCACTTAGAAGAGGATATACAGTATCTTGTTAGAGCCAAGAACAAATTCTATGCATATTGGGGCCATTAAAAGTGATTTTCCATCTTTATGTCTATCATGCTACAAAGTGTGTTGCTCATGCCCTACAACATTTCCTGTGTGTGTGTGTTCCTGTTCTCAGAGCTCACATCCTGCCTGGCATATACTCTGCTGCGGATCTTGAGTCAATGATTGGCATCAAAGTGCTCTCTCTCAACCCCCCCACAACCTGGCCAATCAGAAACCAGAGTGGGGTACACACACACACCCACCCACACACGCACAAACACAGCACATTGACACGTACACATACAAGTACACAGACAGTATTCCAGTCCTCTTTGTATCTTTTTTCCCCAGGTGATTAGTGTAGGAAATGCTTCCATCGTGACGCCAGACCTGCGTGCTATTAACGGCTACATCCACGTCATAGACCAGGTCAGCCGTCACTTAGCTTAATCCCTCAGCATGTCTTTTACAAGTACCTTAACTAGCACTTGTAATGTAACATTGTATCATCCAACCTGTCTGCCTGCCTATTTGGCTGGTTGCTATGTTACAGGTCCTGGCCCCACCCCTCTCTGACCTGCCCCCTGAACACCCCACCCTGATGGAGTTCCTGAACGCCACCTCCAACTTCACACTGTTCAGACAACATGTACTGGTAAAGACCTGTAAATATTTATTAGGAAAATAAAAATACATTTTGCTGACCTGTACTCTTTTAAGTGAGACAAACCCATTACAAATAAACAATGTCTGACAATCGAGCCCCCTGAAGGATGAGCTGTTATGGCTAGATCGGGAACAGGTGTGCGGCCGGGGTGTGCTCAAGGCTGGAGAACAGAGAAACCGCTTTATACAATAACACTAAAATTGTTAGGAACCGGTGGTACGGACCTCTGGCACAGACTCAGACACGGAGGTAGCTCAGTTAAAACGCTTTAAAAAGTAGTGCTCCTTTAACACAAAAAACCAAAAGGCAGGTACAATGTCCTTTAACATATAAAAGACAGGCAGGTTTCTACCAGGCAGGTCCAGTGCGGTGTGGGTATGCCGGGAATGTTATCCAGGTGGACGGTGAGAGGTAACGGC
>JAOEHI010052687.1:0-16326 GCA_025447815.1 Percopsis transmontana | reverse complement strand
AGACATTAGTGTTGGCCTACAAGGCAGCAAAAGGAACCGCCCCGCTCTAACTCCAAGCAATGGTAAGATTCCAAGCCCCAGCCGAAGCACCAAGATCTACTACCTCGGCTGGCAGGCTGGCACCTCCGTCGCTACGAGCTGCGCATAAGAGTCGCGCAGCCCAGACTCTTCTCTGTCCTGGCAGCGCAATGGTGGAATGACCTTCCTACAGCTGTCAGAACAGCAAAATCACTACCAATCTTCCGCAAGAGACTTAAGACCCACCTCTTCAAAATCCGATCGTTTTACCTCATAGCACAAATCCCACTAACTATCCTTATTCTATCCTCCTTCTTTCTACTTTTAAGCACTTTGCAGTTTAGCAATTATTGAGTATTTGAAGAGTGAATGATAACTTTTGATTATTGTAATTATTGACTGTTTTGAGGAGCGAATGATAAACCTTTGAATAATGTTGTGCAAATGCATAGGTGAAGTAACCTTGTTACATGATGCTGTCCTTATTCTAGGAGAATGTTATCTGCTTGGTGGTTAACCAGTTAAACTGTTGACAAATGTACTAATTGTAAGTCGCTTTGGATAAAAGCGTCTGCTAAATAATGTAAATGTAAATATAGCACTCCAAATCATCACTGACTGTGGAAACGACACACTGGACTTCAAGCAACTTGGATTCTGTGGCTCTCCACGCTTCCTCCAGACTCTGGGACCTTGATTTCCAAATGACAATCATTTTTAACAATTTAACTGATAGTAGCCTATTAATCATTCAAAATTCATATTGTCGGTTAACAGTTAATTATGGTAGTTAAAGTATATAGGCCTATAACATCCCTAATTAATGCATCACTATGCATAATATATTAATATTAAATTTACACACTTCACCTGAATACTGTTAACGAAACATCAGCTTTTCTTTCTTTTGAGAAAATAATTTATTTTGGAACACAACTGTATTTCCTCTCAAATTACAATAATACATCACACACACCAATGTTTCCTAACAAGAGCACACCAGTGGTAAGATTTAAAAACAAAACAAAAAAAACAACTATGTAGCCTATTGTGTGGGTCAGGTCTATTTGAACAAATGTCCTGTACTATATTTAAACATCCAATTGTTTGTAAACAAAAAATGTCAATGTGTCAACTGGCAAGCAGACCAGTGTTTATCATTAGTGATGTTCATGTCAACTGAAAATTTCTTTTTAAATGCCTTGTCTCTAAAATGCACCAACCATTGATCTCCGATTTCCCCACAATCAAGGACATACAAAGAAACATAATACAGCTTATCTTAGGTTAGCATGAATACATTTAAATGTTTATATTTATTTTAGAAGAAAAAACAAAAATCTATGCATATAATACCCTCTCTCATAAAGTATTTTGACACAAATAAATTTCACTCTCAGATTTGCATCAACACATTGTAAGAAATTCTTTCCCCTACAGCTTATTGCCTTCATTCATTACCCATAGTCTTTCAAATACTTGAACATAGCCAATATACAAGTTTACACATTTCTTTACTTTAAAGCAGTGGTTCTTAACCTGGGTTCGATCGAACCCCAGGGGTTCGGTGAGTCAGCCTTAGGGGTTCGGCGGAGGATAAGACACACCCGACTCATATGATTTGTGATGACACGCCCCCCTTCGGTGGGTTCGGTGAATGCGCATATGACACTGGTGAGGTTCAGTACATCCAACATGGTTAAGAACCACTGCTTTAAAGTAAAGACATATTTTGGTTGTGTCAACCAGAGGTGGTGATATGATGGTATATGCCTCGTTTGCTACACACTCTGGTGAGTTCAAAGAATAATTCACAGGAAGTCACAATAACAATACAAACATACACAAAAATCAACAAAAATCTAGAAAATAAATAATGTGTCCAATACATCCAGTTCCAATTTAGGGGGAGGCAAAATTCTTAAAGAACACAATAATTTGTGGCATCACAGCAGAAACTGGGCTTGTGCTGGTGATATTGTTAATTCGTATCTATCTTTACTTGCTGGGAAGCCTCACTATCACATGACACAAAGTATTTTTTTGACATTCCACAGAATGACGTGATGGGATGTACTGTCAAGGATTGGGAGAGAATTCTGCACTTTATTTTGCTCTCTACTCTAGATGGCAACGCTTATTTGGGAATGGAGAAAATGAAGGGTAGTTTGAGATGAAGGTGCAAAGGTTAAGTGGCCCTAGCCACTTAACTGTTGGGTACAGTCAGACCTGGTTTCAAAAAGCATTTGCAAATAATGTGCCTAGCTTACCCTGCTCGAAAATGGGAATTAATGGTCCTAATTTTGTACAATGTCACACATTAGGCGTTACAGGTACATTCAAACATGTTCACCCTATGTCAACCCAGGTCTGATGTGAGAAAGCTCATGCATAAAACTGTCCAAACAGAACTCTATCATTGTCCCCGTTATCAGTAACATCACAGTGGTTATTTAGAGAAGTTGGTGGACTTGAAAATCAGCTCTCCGCTTTCTCAACTTAGTTTACAAAGTTTTAGTAAGGTCCATATGTGCTAGTCCTAAATAAACTTCAGCAAGCTATTGCATTTGCTCATTTTCACTATGTTGTTTAAACCTAGTTTTTTTGGCATGTGCCACATAATTTCTCTTAAAAGAGACAAAAAATAAATAAAAACAACTTTCCCTTATATCAAATAAAAATTCAATGTTCTTTACACAGCAGTACAACATCGCCAATAAGACTAATATTCTAAGTTGTCCACTAAAATAACACTCCTCAGCCATCCAACTCATCATGCCTCACAGCAGAGATATGTAGGAAACATCGTCGGCACACAGCTGATATCTCCTTTGTTTGGGAAACGTGAACCAAAATTCCCCTGCCACATTTAACATCCCTAGGCTAGAAGGGACGACTGTTGTAACACATTTGCCTCGAAAAAAATACCCCGGGTGGACACCAGGGGGCGACATTGTAATGGCAGTGGGCCGTAGTAATGTGCGGTAGGGGAAGAGCATCAGCTGTGTGTTGACCTGGGGCTGATCAAAGGCAGACGAAAGAGTGGGCGGGCATGAGCCTGAACATGGAGATCATCTGAGTCGTTTATCGACCTCTCTCCAGGTGCTCAGTTACAGACAACTAAACCTACTAGAATACCAAACCTAAAGAAACCTGCTGCAATGGCAACCGAAAAAGATGAAAAACTTACAAGGAAAGCAAATGGCATTCAGGGTATAAAGTGCATCAGATAGGGGACAGCATGGAACTATGGGAATGTGCACGGATCACGCTGTATTGGAACCTTGGTCAGGTTTGGTTTTAGGTCCGCTTTCAAAAGGAACACCATAGCAACGCATCCAAGTGCAAAACAAATGTTGAATTATTATTATTATATTTTTTTTAAACAAAATCAGGTCATGACCTGAAAATAATATGAAGAACTGCACCATAAATAAAACAGAATTTCCATCAAAAAGAGCAACAGCTCACCTAAATGAACATTTAACACATCAGCTAAACACAAAGATTTAATGGCTCTCTCACATGCCCTTACTCTTGGTGTTAACACTATTTTACACACACACACACACACACACACACACACACACACACGTTAATATTTAACGGTAACTGAGTTACATACGTTCAAAAGAGGCTGCGTTGGCAAAGACAGCACATCAGGGAGCAATGAGCTCCATACAGGTACGGTAAATGGGCACTGGCTTTGGCGTAGTCCTCGGGCGCCAGGAGGCTCCTACTGTGCTCTTGTCGTCAATGCTTGTCTTTAAAAAAAAAAAAAATGGCGGTCTCTCTTTCCTGCTACGCGTGGTCATCGTGTGTATGTAGGGAGGTAAGCGGCTCCCTGCGCTGAGGCAAGATCCCACGCAATAGAAAGGAGCACAAAGGCCGGTAGTTGTTTTTGCCCCCTCCCCCACCACATACTGTAACATGGCGGTGGCTAGACAGGGTGACTGGGGAAGGCAGAGGGTCCAGGGCTCCGTGTGAAGGCGGGGGACAGTAGTGACGCACGTGAGGAGAAGGCAGAGGACAGCCAGCAGTTTTAGGTTTGGTTCAGGTGTCTCCTCAGCGCTGGGATGATGGCAGGGTAGACGGGAGGTGTGTGGGGGGGGGGGGTGTCAAAGGTCAAGGATTAAGGTTTTCCCTCGGTGCAGGGGCTCTTACTCAAGGGGCCACTTTGGCACTGCGGTTTCTGTTTCTCCCACTGGCACATGGCGTTGGCGTAGCCCACTATCACCTTGTCCATCCAGGTGAGGGGCTGGGGGAAGAGCACCGCCCCCTCGAAGAAGCCCAGGTGGCCTCCGTGGAGCGTCAGCGCAAAGATCACATTCTGCTTCTTCTCTGGAGAGGCACAAAGACACACAGTTGTTACCTTATAGTCAAATCCAGTTATCTATGACCGACGCAGGCCCTATGTACACCTGGGACAATGCAAAATCAATATCTGCATATATTTGACCAGCACATTTTCATGTTGGCTTATAGGCACCCCTCTTTCATGGTTGACCTGCATTGTCAACACCAGTATAGCCAACAGTAGGTAAACAGTTTTGTTTTTTTAAATACATATTCATTTCACTCACATAAAATAAAACCCTTCATTCACGGATGAAAGCGAACTCTACACTAAAACAGGCCATCACCACACAGCTGACAAATAATTATGGCTGGCAGGTAAGGAAGAGCCTTATTCTGAAAATGACGGGTCTGGATCACTGAATTGTTCTGCCTGTAACTGGGTCAGAGGAAGACCCCAACACAGCTGGCTGGTGATTATGATCCAATAGGGCTTTGGCTACGACAGCTTCAGTGGTGCTCTTGGATGACAGAAGGTCTATATACAGTTAAGACCCTGAGCCACCAGCATGATTTAAAAAGGTTTTTGAAATAATTATTTTTTTTCATACATACATACATACACATACATACACACACACACACACTTTTTTCTTTCTAGTTTTATCTTATTTCATAACATTTAGACTGTAGTAGTTATGCAAATAGCAGTTACAGACAACATTGGAATAAATCCCCCACTTAATGACCTGAACTAAATGCTTTTTTTGGTGTCAAACATTAAGTAGTAAGCTAATTGCAGAACTAAACATGCTGGGTGTATTTCTGTCTCGTGGTCTGGTAGGCGTGTTAGTGTGTCTGAATCACGGAGCCACCTGTAGGGCAAAGGGGGCAGGCAGGCAAGCTAGCTAGTCCTCTGTTTAGTCACTGCGACACATGGTGCCAGCTGAAACCGCATGCCGGGAAGGAGGGGGTCACTTTACTCTCCAGAGAAGCACTAAGGCTGCAGTTCCATGTGCTTCCAGTTTAGACACGCCCCCCTCTAAATAACAGCAAGAGGCTAATAGACCTCCATTCTTCCCTTTCCAGTAAGAGTGGACCCCCAACACCCCATTTTTGTGAGACCCCTTTGAGTTACACAGCAAGACATTCTTAACACATTTTCCTCTGTAACACACCTTATTTTGCACAGGGTGTGGTGTGAAAGGTCAATGAAAAGGCTCTAGATTACATATCGTTTAAGAATTTATTGTGTACATAGACATGAGTGTGCAAATTGTATAAATCTGTGACTGTGTGTGTCATAATTACTGGCTGACAATATCTGACATGGTTGACTAGTGTTTGCTTGGGCTGTTGCTCACAGTTGGTCTGACTCATACTTTAAAAGTACGACACTGTCAACCAGCTACGCCTGATACTGTGAAATAATACAATTTGGTATTTGGGGCACATTTAGTAGGTACCATTTGGAAAATGCTCATTAGGACTGTGGTTTAAAATTTGCTGTTCAGAACTACAGCATGTAGACATCAAATATTCATATTGTAAGCACTGCCAGTGTCAGGAGAGAGAAGGCGTTTATACAGGCACCGACACCAAGGTGCAGGCTGCTTTTACCTGCTAGTGTGCGTGGGATGGTCAGCAGAGAGCCATGCACTAAGGGGTCATCTGCAGAGTTCACTAGCAGCAGAGGCACATTCACCTATGGAAGTTTAAAAACAATAAAAATAAATAAAATGTACTAGAATAAAATGTAATAAACTATAGCCTTTTTCCACCAAGGTTGAGCAACTAAAAAAGGAACTATTCGGAACAGGAACTCTGTGTGCCATGAAAACTATGCAATATGGGAGGTGATGCTCTGTGGCTAAGAACTGCGGTGTGAAATGCAGAAAACCATTTACTAATACGATTTCGTTTCCTTCATGAAGCTTCAGCTTCATCTGGTTTTTAAACCGTCACTCATTTGCTGTCTATCTAGTTCTGAGATTTTGTGGTGGAAAAGGGCCGTATAGAAAACGAAGCAGTTCTTACGTTGTGGATATAATGTACACAGCTCTCCTTCTCATAGTACTCTTTGAGAGTACTGTGACCATGGAATTTCCTGTTGAAGGAAAAACAAAAAAAAACAACTACTCATTAGTCAAACGGATGTACAAAACAATCTCCAATATTGACAGTTACCTAGTTACATAGTGGTTGCACTATGTACACAACCCATTTTAAGCCCCTGACCCTGACCGCACAGCCGTGTTAGTTACATACCTCATGATGTTGTCATCAATCTGCATGAGGGAAGTTGCTGTGTAAAGACGACTTAGGTCAGCGTCAATCATTTTAGGTGACCCTCCTCCAAACAGGCTGTTCCTGTAGAACACAGACATACACAAAAAGTGTATTAGCAAAGTGTCAAAACATGACAGTTAGGTCTAGGCGTGCCCTTATCTTTGTACGGTTGTAATTATTATTATTATGGATGCCCTGTAGAATCTCAAAAACACGGTTACTGTTGCTATGCTTCCATTTGGTATATTGTGGTAGTTTAAAGTGCATGTGAAGAGTCGTGGTTGATACCTGTGTGATAGAATGATTTTCTTCATGTTGTCAGCCATTAGGAAGTTATAGAAACGTCTGCACTGGTCCCACTGTAGGAACGTTTCCTGGGCCCTGACAGAGACACATAAACACAGAGATTGAGCTAGGGGCAGCCTGTTTGCATTTTGAACAATGTCCTGAATGCTCAGTGTAATCCGCTGGACAAAGATGTGTGGTGGAGTTTAATCCTAGTGTCAGGCTCTGGAATACAGCTGACTAGGATAGGTTGAGCAAACAGAATTTTTTTTTTTTTTTAAAAAGGCAGTCTATTTAGATTAGTTTATTCAGATCCGTTGAACAAAGTCTGTAGTTCATCTCAACAGAGAGTAGTACTGTAATAGTCATATTTTACATTTACCTATTCCAGAGGCCCACATTAAAAACATGCAGACAAAAAGGCTTGCTTGGCTTATGCCATACATGCAAGTAGTGCAGTAGAATGAACCATAATACTGGGGTGTCACCACACTTGAACTTTGAACTTTTTTTTTTAAACCAGACCATCGGTTCTAGCCATACCCATCAGTGGTACAGCCAAAACAAATACTGCCTTTCAAATGCAGTGATGGTCCAATTTAAAAAAAAAAAAGGTTATCTCTCCCCAAGAAGAACAAGCCAATTCACATGACAAGTGTTTATTGGCCAGGCTCTATAGTGTGCAATGTGGACAGCATAAACATTTACATTTGAGGTCGACAAGCAACACCCCGTCCTAGACTGAGGAAATGACTCTACAGCAGAAACACACAGCGTTCTGAAGCATTCTGAGTCCAACTTTGTTTGCCGTCTATACACCAACATTTATCTTGTTTATTGGTTTGTAATAAAAACAGGACCTACACAAAAGAACTCAACAGGGTAGCTGGAGTAGATGGTGAAATGTTGCTTAGTGGACAAAGGCACTAATTCTATATGTGATTAGGTTATATAATACAAGGATTACTAAAACATCTTTTAGTGGACTATACGGCTTTGAAGCTCTGAGGTGAATTATCCAATCTACAACACAACTAGTCATTACCTTTAGCACTGCTTCAGGCTATTGAACGTAAAACGAAATGCGTACCGAGTGCGGCCCTGGTGCCAAGAAGCATAGTGTTACTACGCCAACACGTACCAGGGTCGGTGCACAGAGGACAGACAGGACACGCACCTGAGAGCGCTGTATCCCTGGCAGACACTGACACAGCAGAGCACTCTGTCCTGGTTGGTCCGGTTCTCTCCCAGGAACTTGCACACAATGTTGCCACCCAGACTGAAGCCCACCACGATCAAATGGGTGTGTGGATACATCTTCTTGATGTATCCCACCATGGCCGCAAACTCCCATGTGCACCCTGGAAGGACAGTGGCAAGCAAACTAATTAATACACACCATCTTTTCGAGAGGCGTTTCCACTCGTCAACCATTACTGCTGAAGGTGCTTTTGGGCTTTTTTTTTTTTATTACAATAGCAATCCAGGCCCCATAAGCTAAATTGGACAATTTATTAAAGAATCCGGAATTCATATATACAAAGTCAGGAATGCCATTATACCATAGATGTGTCAAAGAATCAAAATATCTGCCTGCAGAAAAAACCCTAACATAAAATAAAGTGTGGAGGCAGGCTGTGACATTACTGAAGGTGAGACCAGCCCTAGAGCATTCCTGAAACCACCCCGTAGCTCCACCCTGATAACGGTGTTATCCAGTAGCAGGTAAGCCACTGGATTGCAATGCGTAGTTCCCGTCACGTAACCTCAGGCCTCACCATAGGTAAACATGCGGGGGGACGTGAGCTCTATGTTGGGCAGAGCCCCCAGGTGGTTCAGCACGGCACAGCGGTACCCTTCCTTCTGGGAGTAATCCACAAAGGTCCGGATGTAGTGCTTCTCGCTATGGTTACCGATACCAGGGCAAATCACCATAGTGATGTCAGCTGTTGGAACAGTAAACAGACAAATGAATCAGTGTATTGTCTATAAATGCAGATATGGAAGGGATAAGGGTAAAATAATAAGGGTAAAACAAATAGTCACTTTATGACTAACATACAAATAACTAATAATATGGCTAGGACAATGCACACCAGCATTTCAGAGAATAAAATATCTAGTTTCAAGTGCATTTCATTTAAAGAGCGTTTTACTCTTTAATGGTTCGTTGACACCATTTAGCATTTTTGGTTTAGTGAGTCTCACCTCCAGTTCGATGGTCTCCCATGGGCTCAAACAGGTCAAAGGTGGCAGTGGCCCCATCCTGCATTGGTAGATACTTCCTGATTCCACAGGGATGAGGTGAGCTCACTCTACCCAGCTTTCCATACAAAGCTGTCTGGAGGTGGCCGCTCTTTCCCCATAGCAAAGGAGGAATGTATCTAGAAAACAGAAGAAACAAATAAGACTAAACAAGATCTAGAAACATTAACTATGGATGCTTGTTCATTGCCGTTAACCCCATACTGCATAACAGCTAAATGCGAGAGTGAGAACATTATGCAACATTGTGCAAGTTGTATCAGTGTCTATCCAAGTCACATTCCTCACCGGACCTTTGAGCCGTGGTTCTGTGTTCCAAGACAGCTGGGTTTTTATTTTTTAACACTGTAGGTCTCTGCCACCATTTTGACCTGTACAGAGCCTGACAACATTAAGAGCTTATGTAAACATTGTAAAGAATGATAAAGTTTAGCCTTTATGCTGAATCCGGCTGACACCTATTGCCTATTTAGTGGTGTAGTGGGTGCTCCTTAATACTATAAGGTAATTTCACTCACGTTAAGTTGCTTTGTATAAAATGCTAAACGACCAAATTGCAATTGTCACTAACACTTACAGTGTACATTCTTATGCAATACTGTGTGCTTTACAATATCCGAATGCACAATCAGAATGCACCTGCCTCAAGCCTCAAGAACATAATCTAATAGTCTGATCTAGCCCTTCTGTCCTGTAAAGGCTGATTAATGAATGTGCTGCTATGAACAGGCCAGATAAGCACTGTTATGGAGACAGTAGCTAACAACATTGCTGCATCAAATGCAAGTAATTTCTATTATTGAACAAGCCTTCAAAGATTTGTAGAAAAATATACCCGTCATAGTCTCATTAGACGTTATGTTCAACAGTTCTTCAGTGCAACTTTACACCGTTACACCGAGCTAAATAGTCAGCCAATGTGGAGCTCAAAATTAAATATCAGCATGACTAACTGATGCACAAGTTCAGCACGTTTCAGAGAGCAAAGTCTGTAAGAAATCCCTACACCTGGCCAATGCTCCCATCACATAAAAAAGGTACTGTATCTCAGTCAGTGTCAATCAGAACTAATGGCATTTCAAGCAGAATTCGGTAATCAAAACTTTGCCTTAGCCTTATATAGAAGGCTAAGCACAGAAATAATTCAAAAACTCAGTCTTAAAATAAGATAAACCACACTTGCACACTTCCAGAAGGTTCCCACAGTAGGCTTAATCTAGGATGAGGATGACCTCATTGTTGTCATTCGGGTGAGAGGATAAGCACCTGTCAGGGCAATAAATTCTCCCCAACAGACCAGTTCATAC
Source organism: Percopsis transmontana (assembly GCA_025447815.1). Lineage (NCBI taxonomy): Eukaryota > Metazoa > Chordata > Actinopteri > Percopsiformes > Percopsidae > Percopsis > Percopsis transmontana. Next base: position 5,866 of record JAOEHI010052687.1, on the reverse strand, counting down.
ATGGAATATTTGTTTCTGATAAAATTATCTTTACTATTTAAACATTATATTTAACTCTAAAAGGTTTAATCGTTGTAGAACACGGTCTGTTGATAGTTCACTAAATAGTCCAATGAGAAGCTATTAAAAAAAAATAAAAAAAATAAAAAATAAAAAAAAAAATAAAAAAAAACTGATTAGACATGATGCTAGTATTTTCCTGTCTGTGTTGACGGTCAACAGACAACAGAAGCAGGAAAGAGGAACCAGCCTGAACTGTATGGGCTGATCAAGTCTATTCAGTGGTCTGAAATACAGATTTGATTTGTTTGAGCATAACACCATCTAACTAATTTCTGAGAATTTTTACTATTCTCTACTCTCTATACATATTTCACTTTTGTTACAGGTAGATTTTTGCTTTACCAGTATATTAATCTTTAAAGTATTATTTCTGTTTGGGTCAGAGTCTTATTTGTAGAAAAAGTCCATTTGTGAACATTGTTCCAACCCCAGGGCTATCGGCAAATGACAATGCTGTTAACCATAAACTTCCCACTCTGCAATTGATTTCTCAGTGCTCATGGGAGCGACTGGTGTGGAAAGCAGTACGCAACGCTACACCCTGTCATTATGCGTTAATAAGACGGACTACAGCTTATTAGACAATGTGGCCATGTGACCAAAGATGGGTAAACCTGAGTCAAAAGGTTAAAAATACACATATTGAAAAGCCAAAAGACAACATATTTCTACGCAGACACTAGTGAGCAAGGTTAAACAGAACACCCTCTTAAGATTAAAAGGCTCCTGGCCAATGTAAACCATTGGCATTCCAGAGAACCTGCACCATGTCACATATCAGGCAAGTTTACAATATTCAAGGGGCAGTCTTTGGTTATAATTAAACATTAAAAACTGTACACAGCCCTTCCTCTGGTGTTCATGTAGGTGACAGAAGACATGCTTTCCACAACAGTGGGCAATACATAACTAGTTTAGGTCAGCTACTGTTAGCCAGAGATGGACGTTTCAAATTACACTAAACATTACAGTTGTCCGGGGGGTTGGGGAGAGGGGCAGCTAGGAGCTTCAAAAATGCATTCAAGTATACATCCAAAACACACCTTGAATAATAATAATAATAATAATAATAATAATAATAATAATAATAATAATAATAATAATAACAACTCAAATTACAGTCTAGTACTTAAGTTATACTGCTACTACAATCCAGAAAGACAGCTAGCTGAAGCATAGACATACGGTATGGGCAGGAAAGCTGACAACAGATGGGAGCATCCCAAATGTATGTCCGACTCCGATCCCAGCTGGACAGCCAGTGCTGCACTACAATTTCCATGGCAACCCTGGTGTTACAGAGACATATCAGAGAAATCTTGCAGTGCATAACTCACTCTTTGGTCAGCTGAGGGCAGGACTTCAGAAGAAAGCGGTTGAGGGCTGTATCCTGGTAGATGAGGTCTGGTGGTGCAGTGGGACTCTTGAGATTCAGACAACGAACAATGATGTAGAGCACTGTGGCCACAGCCGCCAGCTTCATGCCATCAAACATAGCCGGCAGCTCTGGGGCGATGGTGTGCACGTCAGAGTCGTGGGTATTCATTGCGCTAAAAGATAAAACAGCAGAGATCGTCTTCCTTTCAGGTCTACAACTGTTGAGTCAAGGTAATGACCAAAAATTCATATCAGAAAAGCAAGAACTTATTGGTAAGGTAACACCTCTGCAGTAGAACATAAAAATAGCATTATGTTTTTCTGCAACATGTGACTACATTTTACGGGCCTACTGATGGTGTGTAAAGGGCAGAGGGGCACAACAGCTGGCATAGGGCTCTGAGAGTGTGATATGAATGCACCATTAGCCTATATAGCAACTCACGCAAGTTGACTCAAGTGAGGTAACATTGATAGTCCAAAGCATTGCAATATACGTTTTGTTTAATTGCTGATAGATATTCAAGAATCAAAAACAAAAATGCATAAGCTGTGAGAATCAGGTTTAGCTAAAGAAAAATAAAAGGTGACGCTAAAATGTGTCAATTTGAAGTGTCAGATAGAATGGGTGAAGTGTAAACGGAAGTGGCAAATATAGAGAGCCTAAACAGAGGATGATGTTATGAAACATTTCTTGAATAAATTACAATTAGGTCATTTAGCAGACGCTTTTATCCAAAGCGACTTATAAATTAAATTTTTAATAAACAACAAAATGAGAATTTAACTAAAAACGAATGCACAAAAAAATATTGTATCATGGTACTTACAATTTAAGTTCAAGACAGCCTTACAAGGATAGGTAGCTGAAATTGAGATTGTGTGGAAGTCACAGTGATTTGGTCAAACCTGAAAAGTATAAACATAAAATAAATGACAAGATAACATAAAATAATCCTTTATTAACTCTACAGTGGGGACATTTGCAGTGTTACAGCAGCAAGGGGGACAGTGCAATAGCAAGTACCATCAGTAAAAGCAAAAGATTGTAAAATATAAGTAAAACAGATGAGATATAATAAAAAGGTAAAACACACAATGCACAGTGTAGTAAACATTATATATTGATATTGCACATGAGTTGTCCGTTTTGGAGTGTGTGGTCTACTGGGAGCAGTGTTGACTAAAGTCTGACAGAAGCAGGAAGGAAAGACCTGCGACATCTCTCCTTCACGCACCGCGGGTGAGGCATGCTTATCACTGAAGGATCTGCCCAGCGCTGTTAAGAGTGTCCTGCATGGCCTAGAGGAGTGCCCCTGCACTCCAAAAGACCAGAGTTTCCTCAGCAGATAAAGTCTGCTCTGTCATTTCTAATAAAGTGCATTTGTATTGTCAGTCCAGTTTATCATTCAGACCTAATCTCAAATTAAGCACATTCAACATATGCGACATTGTGGTAAATATATGTTCATCTAATATTTTTTGTAATGTATTGAGTAGTATTGTAAAGTATTGAGTTATGTTTTTGAATTATATGGAGCCTTATTTACTAACAGAGGTACTATTTTGCATTGTGGAAGTGTATGCCCTCTTAAACAGTAGCCTATATGTATAGCTGTAACCAACGCATTTAAGTTGTTATTAGCCAAATGTGTATCTATACTGTGTGATAAGAGAAAAGAGCTTGATCGAAACGTTATTTCAGCATACTATTGCCTGACGGGCATCAACTGGGGAAGCTTTTCTCTAGTCTAGGCAGACAGCTAGCGTTATCTCGTTATGTTATGTCACGACTAGACAGATGTAGCATCCAGCCATTACATCCAGCCATCCACGTACTTATTCACTGGGCAAGTTACACAGTAACAAACAGGTTCCGGGAAAAGCGCATCAACTGATGCAAATATGTTGGTCGTTTACTATGTGTCGCTCGCATCGGGCCAAATACATCGCTTACCATTCTTCCTTGAGTCTAGATTGAAAATAGCGAAGCACTGAACTTGCAAAACATATTTTGCAGTGGTTCGTCATCAACACACTAGACAAATTTAACTAGCCAGTCAAATCGTCATACTGCTTCTGTCTTCTATTCCATCTCAAGTACGAGACGGAGAGAAACATGAAGAAAAACGAGGCTAACTACTAGCTACATTCTGAAGCAGCACCACCATCCCCTGACAATTTAATCAGGACAGCAATACCAATAGAGCAGCATCCTTACCTCAAATAATGAAATGTAGCAGGCTTTCACTCCGCTATAATGCATCTGTGTCGATGATTTTCCATGTGTATTTTTATAACTCTACCATGGCCAAGATACAGATCGCCCTTAAATTTACGGACACGAAGATAGCTAACTGCACAACTGACATCTCGGATTCTACTTCCTAAAGTCACCCCCAATTTGCATGCATGCTATATTATTGGATAAGCGACTCCGAGGGAGGTCTTCATTTCCACGCCCTTCTCCTCAATTCTGAGCTCCTATTGGCCAATGTTTAAATATTAAAATGAACAACAACACAATAAATACGTACGTTTTTTTAGGTTTTCTCGGAGACCATAATGTTGGGCTTTTTATACAGGGTTTCCGTTATCCGTTTACACTTATCCATACAAAATGATAGATTATGTATGGATACATGTTATTCTGTATAGCCTACTACACCTTGAATCTATGGAATCCTGTACATGGGGGTATTTGCAATGGGGAAACATCCACTTGATGGCGACAGAGATTTTAACACGCAGCAGTGCACATTTGCGCGTTCCTTCCTACTAGAGGTTTTATTTTGATTTGTTGGAACCAGCATTTTTGTATTTTTATACAACAGTTGTATCGCCACCTCTCTTAATAGGTTTAAACATAAACATAAACCTAGCATTATAACATCATGAAGGGAGATTTATTGCAAGACTGTTGTATTAGACTGCATTAGTTTAGCTATAGGTACCTAATGTAGCCTACCTAATGAAGAGACTGGTGAGTGCACAGTAGATGTAACACACACACACACACACACACACACATACAGGATACACTTCCCAGTAGGCTATAGGAATGTATACCTCTCACACAAATTTTAACCAAAAAAGTATATCAGCCAAGTTCATGTGTGCCGTTTTACCACAATATTTTTATCTACGCAATCAGTTAGCTAGCTAGATAAAGTCATATCTTCATACCGACATAAAACGTCACAGAACAGGTAAGGAAATAGTTTGGATAAACTCTTAACAAGATCTTCCAGTGTCTTTCTTGTTTTTGTGTCGGAGCGACAACCACCGTTAGACTTTTCAAAATAATACAAATCATTACAAAACTCTCCGTCACTGGCTGGCCAAATACTTTCTCATAAGCCCGTTTTCAGTATATTGGCCCGGCATTGTAACTTTTGTAAACCAACAGGTCTTTTTTATTTGGTGTTCTATAATGAGGACGTCATAAATGGCTTTCTTTCTTTCTTTCTTTCTTTCTTTCTTAAGGACTCCCATAGGTGGTTATAAATAGCCCTGTTTTTCACTGGCTGATTCATTGCCTGGCCAAGTTCCTTGGCCGGGTTCCTTGGCTGGCTGTTTGGCTCAATGACCATATATTACACTGCTCAGAAAAATGAAGGGAACACGTAATCATCACAGTATAACACCAATTCATTTAAACTTATCAGGGATATCAATGCTCTCTCTATCAATTGCTCTCTCCTTATCCTTTCTGACTGATTCTTCTCTAGTTTTGCATTTTGCTAGTGTCTTTGTCACTGCTGGTGGCATGAGGCGGTATCTGAAGCACACTCATTACGTGCCGTCGCAAGAAGGTTTGAAGGAGAAACTGGAAGAGCACTGCCAGAGCCCTACAATATGATCTCCAGCAGACTTCTGATGTGCTGTTGTGATGTTTCTGACCAAACTGTCAGTAACAGACTCCATGAGGGTGGCATGAGGGCATGACATCCTCTTGCGGGACGTGTGCTCACAGCCCAGAACCGTGCAGCTCGATTGGCACTCGCCAGAGAACACCAGAACCGGTCAAGAAGGATAAGGAGAGAGCAATTGTCTGTGGCCACCACCTGCAAAACCATTGGCTTGCTGTTGCTTCTCCAGTGCACCTGTAGTTAGGTAGGAAGGTAGATAGATGGGTGGGTAGGTGGTGGCCACAGACAATTGCTCTCTCCTCATCCTTCCTTTCTAGTGCCTTTGTCACTACAGGTATCATGAGGCGGTACCTGCAGCCCATTTAGGTTGCACAGACAGTCCAGCTCCTCCAGACCATCACTGTTTCGGACAGTTTGGTCACAAACATGTACAGCAGTAGCCTGCTGGAGGTCATTTTGTAGGGCTCTGGCAGCACTCCTGTCACGACCCTGCCTGTTCCCTGGTCTGTCTCTTGTTTTCCCCTAGTCTGTTTCCATGTTCCCCTAGTGTGTCT
>JAOEHI010052686.1:0-16328 GCA_025447815.1 Percopsis transmontana | reverse complement strand
TATATTATTATTTTTTTTTTTTTTATAAACTGAGAGCTGTGGAAAACATCTTGAATGTCAGGGATGACAGCATATTCCCTAGACAGACTGATAGTGGAAGATTACTTCCCATGAACCTCTACAGAAGATATGAGATAAACACACCAACATAAAAAAAAAAATCCAAAAATGATGTAACTGAAGCAGAATCATCCAGTTGGCCCAAGGCTGAGAAACTTTATTGTTTGAAATGCAGTAGACCACCATTTCTAGGGGGATTTGATATTTCAGGCAGATGTTCCAAAGCTAAAGGCTAAACATTTTTGACAGGACTCTCTGAGGACAGAATGTAACAGTATAGTGTAATATTACATGTTTTTCCTATTTGTGGCATAACATACAAATACATTAACAATTTGGAGTTCCCCGAGGTAACATTTTTAGAAAACAATTATAACATCACGTTATTCTAGATTGAATGGGGCCTTGGAAGTATACACAATAATTTGTGTTAAAGTAAAAATGTGGGTCTGGGAGAAATGTATTTGTCTGCTTAGTGCTTCTATAAATAATGAAGGATGTACACATGGATGTAAACATAAGTGAAACTGTGACTTCTTAAGGGTCACAGAAGGCTGGAATCTACTGGAAGTTTACTTATAGATAGTTCAGGGTTTCAGTAAAAACAACCTGCATGCTTTTGGAGGGGAGACAAAGTACAAACTCCATGCAGACTATAATCAAACTGGCAACTGAACCCAGTGCTAACAACATAGATGCCAAGCTGCAAGTAACAACATTATAACAAAACTATACTGTACAAATTACTGTAGCATAGCATTATTGGGACCACAACACTACAGTAAGGCTCCACTAGGTGGCACTAGAATATAAGAGTAGAGAAATAATATGCTCACTTAAACCTGGTTACTGATGGGACACAGTATAATGACAGTTGAAAGTCACATGACCTGAAGTCACACCAGTAGACTACTAGAGTCCAATAGCAGCACAGGATGCTTATACATAAAAATTATCATATTAACTATAAATGTATTTATGTAATCACAGTTTGTTAAAAGCCTATCTCTAAAGGACTTCGCCAGCTGTGATAGGTGTGCCATTACCTTTACTAGCAATTTGACGATAGTATGGCCTATTTTTTACCGGCCATACAGTAAAAAAATTGCTGTATATTTATAGAATGTATAATGCCATTATACCTGGAGGAGGTAGATTGTCTGACAGTTGATGGACCCCATCTGCTGCCTCTTCAAATAGCCTGTAAAAGAAATCCATATGATCAAGTTGGGTTTTGAGATCAATATTTAATACCAAATGGTTAGACTCTTCTTAAATGTCACCAACCTAGCAAACCTTCTCAAATCAGATTTAAATCTAATATACCGGTAGTATACTTAATACAATGAGATTTAATGTCCATGAAAGATTAAATATTATCATTATTTATCAAAAAAGTAAAATATACTGTAATCATCAAATATAACACCATAAAAAAGCAAAGATAATTACATAATCACTTAAATTAACCAAGGAAAACCATTATCCGGCCACTCACTCGGTCAGTGGCATCTCCCCAGGCTGGTCCTGTCCGTCCTGGTGGCTCAGAGCGCTGAGACACATCTCCACGGCATTAGAGCTGTTCTCATCACTGTCAGTCTTCTGATGATCTGTGCCCACCTCCTCCCAATCTGAGCTGCAAAACTGCAATTAAATGCCAAAATTTGCCAGACTGTTTAGAGTGCATATGTGTTAAACGAGTTAAATGGGTATTTCTGAAAATAGCTGAAAACAGCTTATTATCTGGAGCATACTGAAAAAAAACTGCTGCAAACATAAGTATTGAGTATCAATACATTTATTGAATATCCTACCTGAGCAGCCCCCTGACAAACCTGGACAGCGAAGTACCACCTCTGGACTGAAGGGCTGCCACTCAGAGAACAGGCTGGGAAAGGTGTATAGAAAACTACAATTACAATTAGGTCATTTAGCAGACGCTTTTATCATGGAGCAGATAGGGGTTAGGCATCTTGCTCAAGAATGCTTACAGGTAGGCCAACTCTGGGGCTTGAACCCATGACCTTCCGGCTGGGAGTCCAACACCTAGACCACTAGGCTATCCTGAAAACTAAATACAGGTTCTACAAACATTTAACAAAAATCACAGCATGCACACATAATATTCCTAAATTCTGATGAAAGCTACAAGATGATACACTCTCCCTTATACAGAAGAATATATATACAGAGATGAACAGGCAGGCTTACCTGGGAAGGCAGAGATCCCTTTTGCTGATTCCTGAGAGGAGACGTACTTGAGCCTGTTATAAATTTGCTTGACTGCTTCCAGAGCTGAAATTAGTAATAATCACACTGTCAGTTTTTCATAGCATTTACAGAAGTGAAATGGAAAAGCTACCAATATGCTTTTTCCACTTTTAGCCCATTACTTATGCCGTCTCTCTCTCTCTCTCTCAATTCAATTAAATTCAGCTTTATTAGCATGACAGTTATTACAACCGTATTGCTAAAGCTAAAAGTACAATAACAATAGAAAACTAAACAGTAATTACACCAGTCACAATAACATTAAGAACAGAAATAATCGGTCTCTCTCTCAGCATTGGGTTCATATTCAGCATTGGGTTAGTAGTGTGTCTGAACACGTACGCCTCTTTACATGCTGCGGCCACTTCACACAGTGATGATTTACAGGGAGGTGTGAAAACACTGAAAGAATACAGTATTCATATTTCCAGAGAGCGGTTGTTGGGTGCTGTTGAGCTACAGGTCAGTTGAACACAGTCCTTGCCATCTGTTAAGTCTCTCTCTCTCTCTCTCTCTCTCTCTCTCTCTCTCTCTCTCTCTCTCTCTCTGACAGTAATCTAGTCATTCTGACCTTGGAATGTACTTAAACTTAGATTTTGACGTCTCTACATAATCCACATATAAGCAAGTATTTTTTTTCCGCACTTTTTCCTTTTCTGGCTAACAGACTTAGCAAAATACTGTCATATGGCAGGAAGAATGGAATATTACCTTTAAAATTCTCCGGCATTTCATACTCATTTTGACAATAAGATACAACCAATACATATCTATCCATCTCGTAAAACTATCAATAACTTAATAATAAACTTAATAATAAAACATAAAATTCGCTAAAACGCTTGTAGCTTGTGGCGCCCTGTCAAACTTCCCGCTACACTGACATTTCAGAATAAATGTCTCCCTTTTCCGGCTACAGTTCTTCTTTTTCTTTGGTGTTTATTGGCAGTCGGCATCCTTAATGTTGAATATACCGCCATCTGCTGGACTTTACTTCTTTCTCATTCCCCTTCTGTTATGTTAGTTGAGACTTAACCCAGTTGAGACAAGAAATATCACAATGATTTTCCTCCCTTCCTTAGATTTTCTACATTCTACTATACTCTTGAAATTATTTTCCCTTATTCCTACCTTTCGCAACCCTGTACTCATCATTTCCCTCTCTCTCTCATATCTAGGACATACTACAATCACATTCTCCACTGTCTCCCTCTCCCCATAGCTACACTGACCAGTTGGATGTTTTCCTATTATAGTAAGTGTGTTATTCAGTTTACTGTGCCCTCTTCTTATTCTGTTTATGACTACTTGCTCTATTCTATTACCTCCATAACATCCTATCTCTCCTACTACACTTTGTAATTTAGATAAATGTCTCCCTTTTTCCTGCTTCTTACACTGATTGTTTATTTCCTTCCATATTAAACTTTTTCCCTCTGCTATTGATAATTTTACTTTCATTTCCACCTCCTCTTTCTTTTCTGCCTCCTTAGCAAGCTTTTCTGCCTTTTCATTTTCTTGTACTCCTAAATGCGCTGGAACCCACATGAACGTTATTTCCCTCCCCTCCTGTTGTGTTAGTCTGGATATTTTTAACAGTATTATTTCCTGATGTGTTTTCGTTATCATGTTTTTAATGCTTAAGAGTGCTGAAAATGAATCATTACAAATGGCTATTTTCCTGTCCGTTATGTCCTCCACCCATTCTTTTGCTAGTAATATTGCGCATAGCTCCACTGCATATATGCTTAAATTATCTGATGTTCTTTTTGACATTGTGATATGAGGTTATGACTGGTAACCACCATTGCTGCGCCTGTTGCTCCTGTTATCTGTTCTTTGGATCCATCTGTATATATGTTAACATAATCCCCATACTTTCCCACTGCATAGTTATAAAATTCCTGTACTAGATCCACTGTTTTATTTCTTCTCTTGATGTTCCATATTTCTGGATCTACGCTTGTTTCTTGTAGCATCCATTCTGGTATTGTTGGCCACAGCACTGTTGGGCTTAATTCTATCTGTTGTATTTTTAGTTGTTCTGCTATACCCTCACTGACCCACCCAAGACTTTTTTTTTTCTTTCCCCTTTTCCCAACACATCTCCAAAACTCTCTTTGTTGGATAATATTTACTGTGCCCTTTTAGGTTTATCCAGTAATTGGCTATAAGCTGTTTCCTTCTAAGCCATAATGGCATTTATCCTGCCTGAACCTGAAGGGAGCATACTGATGCTGTTTTCATTGCTCATAAGCATGTTCTTAATGCTCGAGCTTGAATAACGTCTAACTGCGAGAGGACAGATTTAGCTGCTGATCTGTATCACACAACCGTACTCTATTCTAGACCTAATTAATGCTACGTATATATATTTTAACGAAGTAAAATTCCGGCTACATTTCAAAATAAAAGACACCTTTACAGTTTGTTGTTTTTTCAAAATGTAGGAAATGTACTTTGAATTTTATAATTGAATTAGTAAATAAGTTTTAATAATGTATGCATTTTGACTATGCATTTCGTATTCCTACAAAGTATATTAAAGTGGTGTGTTTAGTGTTTTTAATGCTGAAAAGTGAATTCTGCTCTTCCTACGATGGTCAGATGATCAAATTCAGAACATCTTCTATAATTTAAATTAATATATCATAAATTAAATATAATTATATATCTATATATAATTACATATTATGTGCTTATGTACAGAGCTAATATTCCCTGAGCATAGCCAAATCATGTGCTATGACTTTCTGTAGCCTGTAGATGGTGTTTCAGATCAGCTTTCTACCTAGGGAATATTTTTTTGTCCCTTGAAATAGTCTCGTCTTCGTGTAGCCGGTGTGCTTTCAAGTTTCCCGCAATATTCTGGCAAAAATATCATCCATGCATCCAATCCGTGTAGACGTACGGTCCACGCCCCTAAAGTTGACTCCCCCAGTGACGACATCTGAAACCTCCCAATGCGGTGGCTTTGTGAATTGTGTACTGGACGTGCCGTGGTGAAAAACGTGCATTTCGCCGTGTTCTGTGTGAAAAACAAACATTGGGTGAACCAACAGCGAATAAAGGCGGAGGATAACTCTTTAAAATATAAAAAGGGAAGTAGCATGCATGTGCAGTAATTCATGGTGGAGATTCTGCTGATGTTAACGGGACTTCTGCTACTGTACAGTGGAGCTTGCGAATTAAGACTGCCTTTGCTGTCACTTTCGAGCGCCTTTATTGTTGTACTCGTTTTCTGGGGTGGAATAGCCCCAACACCCGAGAGCTTTGTTTGCTAAACAATTTTTCTCCCATGGTTCGAGAAAGGTAAGCAAGTATTTGCTAGTACCAGTGTTTTAGATGCAGGTTTCCTATGCATCACCTATGTTTCCACCACTTAGCTACTTCATTTTTATGATGTCAGATTTGTGTTACTTTTATAATATATTAAATTGGTGAAAATGTAGCCCATATTTCAGCCTTAGAATTAGGCTTTTAAATCCTTTCATATATAAACCGCTGTTTGCAGAGATATGGATGGTATCGGTAACACGATGCAGAAGAAGGCTGCTGAGCTCGAGCGCATGGCCGAGGTTCTCATCACTGGAGAGCAGCTGAGGTAGGCTCGCGATGCCCTGGAATCATCTTTTAATTTATTTATTTAACCGAATTCATTGCTTTCCCAGTTGGGGAAAACAAATCTGGGTATGACACACACAACAACCGCTGGGGTGTTGAATGCAAGTATTGTAAAATGAATTGTGTAATTGCATGTCTATGATTGGAATCGAACGCACAACCATGTGTTAACAAGTCTTCGCTATAGTTACCAATCCCACTGCAGTGTGTCAAACAAAGGCCACACATGCACATCATACAAGCCACCCCGTTATATCCGCTACTGCACACAGTATGTACACTACAGTTAGCCCACTAAGGCTTGCAATCTGTAGTTCAGAAGCAAGCGATTGCATAGCGTATTGTATAACATTAAATGTGATGTTATGATATACTGTAATGTATAATGTATTTTGTGTTTTCACACATTCATATGATTGTGTGGTATAATGTATGAACATCCAACCCTGCCATTGCCCTGCTTTCTTTATCTACACACCTGAGCTAGCTAACCTTCAAATACAATTGACCTTTGTAGTGTGGGTTCAGTGATATGCCAATTGCCAATTATTATGTGATATCCAGGGTGTGGCACACAGTAGAAACTTTTACTAATTTTAAGTAGTTTGCATACAGTAATCAGTAATTTGCTTTTACAGTACCGTGTGTGTGTGCTGTATACTTGTACTTTGCCAGAGAGAGTGCACATCGCTGGCACAGCTGTATGTTTATATTGCCAGTTGGCAGTGTACCTAGTGTAGGGAAAGGGTGATTGACCCAGAATACTCTGCTCCCTGAATGTAACAAGTCTTCCTTCTTCTCTGGTGTATAGAATATTGACTGTGACATACAGACAGGAATCGATCAATCAATCATAAATTTCTCATGTTTTCTCTCTAATCCCTCTTCTTTTTTCCACCCACCTCTACCAATACATGACTTGGCATGAAGACACTTTGACAAATACAGTTTAATGATTAATGGTTTCTTACTGTATCTTGCCTTAACTACTTGTAATTTAGTTTTAACTTTGTCCTTTGCTCAAAGAGGGAGATGTGTGCAAGTGTGCATGTGTAGGCCTATCTGTTAGAGAGGTTTTATACACACGCTGCTTGTTTACACTTGTTAAACTACCCATGGAAAAAAACAATATAAAGTAAATTGCATCTAAAGGTAAACACCGTGGCCTCTTTAAACCACGCCTGTGTTTGTTTGATTTATATCACAGGTAGACCTTATGATGTAATTGTGACACAGTTATTCATGTGATAATGGCGCACCCATGGTTCTGATATTTTAGAGCAGATTGTTTGACTGTAGCAAACCTGACTCCTATAGAAATATCCAGAAATAATCAATTAGCACTGAATCCAAGACCGCAAACAAACACCAGTAATTGTTGGTCTATCTTTGGTTTTAGTAGGCTGGGTAGGCTTGAGCCGGCCTGTCGATGCTAATCTGTTGCGGGGATACACACAGCTGCACAGAGACTCAGTGCGGAGTACACTTATGTCTGAAATTACCCTTGTGGTTGATACCAGTGTTACCAAATTGTGCATGCCCCTCCCACACCTCAGTACTGAGTGGCTCACATTCCTCTCTACTCCTCCTCCTAAAGCATGCATAGACTCGCATCTTCTCTACTCCTGAGGCGCTATAACACAACTGTGAAGTGTACTTTGAATTCCTCTGTACACCCTTTTCACACAAAAGATCTTTTAAGCATAATGTGTCTTCTGTTGTTTTTGTCTTTTTGGTTTATATACTGTATGATGGAGAAGACTCAAATCTAACTCTGTTGAAAGCCTCTGAAGAATCTCTTCTCTCATGTCCTGAAGGCTGCGTCTCCACGAAGGAAAGGTGATCAAGGATCGACGACACCACCTGAGAACCTACCCAAACTGCTTTGTAGCCAAGGAGCTCATTGATTGGCTTATCGAGTATAAGGAGGCCTCAGACAGAGACACAGCCATCAAGATTATGCAGAAACTTCTAGACCAGAGCATCATTCACCACGGTGAGGCTGGAAGGGGGAGTCGGTTGTATAGTACTGTGTCTGTCTGTGTGAGTTGATATAATTGTATAAAAGATTTTTATTTTTCAAGCAACTGCATCTCTCATTGCCATCTGCTAAGGGTCTGGAATTGTATTTTTTCTCTCTCGCCCTCACTCTCTCTCTCGCTCTCGAGAATCGAGCACTCTAACACCATCTCTCTCCATCTTTCTTGACATTTTCTGGGAACATTCACATCCCCTCTATTGATAATTCTCATCAGTGTGCAGACTCCATACCTGCTCCAAATCTGAACACATTGTGGGAGGAGGTTGAACAAATTTAGAAATGAATTTAAGAGCTGTTAACGGTGCCAGGTCTCAACACTAAAAGCAGAGCAGAGTTACCTCGAGCTCCAGAAACCCAAGGTTTCTTTACACAAGCAAACCAAGTAAACTAAGTTGTATAACTATGCTGGAAATAAACCCATTTTATATGAATCTATGACTCAAATCTCATAAAACACAAATTATATGTGCGCGTCACACCAGTTATAATGTTAATGAGTAAATAGTCAATGAAAAATTAACACCAATGAAGGACATATTGATAAGAGCTACACTGTTGCTGAGCCTAACCTAGGTTAGGGCAGATTGCTGTAGGAACATTTTAGATTGTGTAAATAGGCTTATCACTAACCAATTGTAAGCCACATTGTCTAGTGTATGTGATTTCAATAGCCTAGCCTAGAAATCTCAACATTACAAATACATTTACAAAAGTTTAATTCAATCTATCTATATCTATTATGTCTTCAATTGAATCAAGTTTGAAAAGATTCCTTATCTTTATTAACACTTGACCATGTCACACCAGACACTAAAATCAGTGTCTGTCTCTGCTTTTATTATTATCTATCTCTGTTTTTGTTTCTTGTTGTGTCAACATTCTGTGTGTATGAATGATCTATTTGTGGTCGCTAATTAAAATGTTTGTGGATGTGTGACCTGTGTTTGCAGTGTGTGACGAACATCGGGAATTCAAAGACTTTAAGTTGTTCTACCGCTTCAGGAAGGACGACGGGACATTTCCTTTGGACCACGAAGCAAAAGTCTTCATGAGGGGCCAGAGGATTTATGAAAAGTATGAACACATTTACATGTACACACATCTAAAAAGACACTTAACGGGTTGCCAGATGCTTTTGAGGGTCGTGAGATTATTTAAAGAATTAGTCTTTTTAATTACGATATCTCTAAATAATGCAGTATCTAAACTTTTTTTGTTTGATTGGATTTAATCAAATTGATTTAATAAACAGCATTCGTTTAATTCTGTTTAAGGAGATATTGTAGATTATATTATAACATTATATAACATTATATTATAACATGATATTTTTTAGTCACATTTTCTGTTTAGCTTTTAGTGTTATGTTTATAGTTTTCAATATCTATAATGTGATTCTACCAAAAACACTCTTATATTTGTGGCATTTTCACCCAGAAAAGCAGAAGCTGAAGGCTAATGAAACGGCTATAGCTGCACCACATTGTGCAATCTAAACTTAATGTAACCACCGTAAAGCACGATGTGTTTCAGCCAAGTTGAACCCTTTCTGATATAATTTGCTGCTGTGCTTTGCTGTGACTGTGTGGTATAGATCCACTGTGCAGGCAGGCAGGACAGGCTAATAGTTTTGTTGACCGTAACTAAAGAGCTAGGTACAGGGGGAGGACTGGCTGTCACACGGGTGACTCATGCTATTTGTCCAATGACAGGCTGTATTCAGACTAGGGTTAATCACACTATTTCTGTTTGGTACCAGGTTTGTGCCGGGTCCCATATCAGGCTGTTTTTCTAGCACAGATAAGCCTAATTGTTCTTTGAATGTAATCCATTTGTGTTTTCGTCCATCTTTTTTTAGCCCATTCCTTCTCTCTCTAGTGTATAAACTGCTCTAGCTAGAAACAATTTTTACGCAACAGTATGCAGTTAATGAGCACACGCCTTTGCCCCACCCTATCTCACACAAACCTTCTGTACTTATAAGTACAGAAGTAAGTCAAGTAAACAGTTAAAGAACTATCTAGCTAACTCTCTCTCACATGCACATGCACATGCACACATGCACACGGTACTTGTTAGTTGTTGCATAATAGGAACGAAATAGTTTAAGGGGAGACATCTGTCGTCTCAGCTCACAGAACTATGTGTTTATGTAATCACCATGGTGCAGCTTGACACACACACACACACTTGGAAACACCCCTAGACCTGCTGAGGTTGTTGCTTCATTCGGGCCTAGCTAGTTTCTTAGTGGTCACAGTCCTGGAATAGGTGGGGATAAATACCACAACAAACACAGTCCCACACAAAACGACTCTGCACACTGGTAAAGTTCAAAGGTCATAAGACCTTTTTGACAAGCTCCTCGTTAACAAGTTTTGCTTTCAAGCCAGTGGCTGTGGGGAAAAAGCCTTTGAAAGTGTGCGTGTGTTCCCATGTATAAAGTAATAGTCAACGGTTTGTGTCCAAAATGTTGACTTGTACTGTATATTTATACTATGTTGCTTAATTTCTTAGGGGAAATACACTCAGCTTGCATTACTGTAAGAGTTTCACTGTTAACTTAATGCATTCATTTGAGGTTTGTGTTTTTTTCCTAACACCAATAGACATGTTAGGTTAACACTCACTAGGCAACATTGCATTAAATCTGGATTTAGCCCCTGGGCATCAATGGCCACTGCCCTCCAGTTGTTAGGATGTGTCAAATGCTGAAAATAAATGTTCCCTAATATTTATTCAAACTCACTCACGCACACACGTCTAATATTACTATTATAATTTGTGTAGAAGACATGGGCCTAAGGGTATAATTAGCGATAGCTTGTGTGTTCTAGATTTTCATTACTCCTGCAAAGGTTATCCATCAAAATTTAAAGCTATATCTCTTCTGAGAGGCTGTATTTGAAAAACCATCAAAGATCTTTGTGTCATTCATCAAACAAACAGACAGTGAAGATTCAAATGCAAAATCAAACACAATATCTTAAATGCTATTGACATGGTGGAGACTAGCTTAGGTTGCCAAGACGGACGAAAGCGAAAGCATTTGCCAAGAATGTTTTCATTAATCAAGTCATGTTATGTTAAATATTGTCATGTTTGGGGTTAATGTATATCTAAAGTCTTAAAGTGAGGGCATATAAACATGCTCAATAATGCCTACATACTGGAACATGACTGTGGAACAGCAAGGAAGAGAGAGGAGGATATTTGGCATAATATTACTGTACCGCATTATATAAACATTGTGTACCAGTGTTTCTTTAAATGAAACTGCGTTACAGTATTTGGGTCGACTTTGTGATTATGGTTAAACCAGGTCAGTGAAAGAACTAAATAAAGAGTCATTACTGAAATTCAGGATCAGATTCAAAGATTTCTCGCCATTTTTGGTCTGCTGACAAACGGCAGTAGTTTTACATGGGCTGTACTTTCCGGACGGCGGTAACGCACACATAATGACAAGTTTGTTGGGAGCACGTTGGTTCTCTCGCCTGGGTGCGTTTGGCAATTTGGTGAATAATTTAACTAATGACTACTGTCCTTTACCTTTTTAATCACAAAACAAAATATATGCACGTGCATCATGGTGGTTTATTAGAGGTGCCATATTTGTGCACTTGGCGAATGTGCACTTCCCGAACAAGGACATCACAGAAATGTACCTTATACCTGTCACCAGCTGCGCTTGCACAATTCCTAGTACAGTACAAGCTTGGACATGTCTTGTTACACTATAGAAAGCTCATTGTTTTGCGTGATATTGCCCTGCCTATAATTCATATAGTCTACTTTGAATGTACACAAACCAAGGTTTGGTGTGTGAAAGAATGTACAACTCGGACACGGTTTTTATCTCTTTATTGTCTGTGTAGTGTGTGTTCATTTTACTACTTATATTTTTTACTGCGTTTGTTATATCGGCATCATCCAGACGTCACACCCACCCATATGAGTCAGGAATAGCACACTAAACACAGTTATGCAATAATTTGTACAAAATGCATTGTTTCTTATTATACTTAGATCTAAAGATTGTGTATATTTCTTAGGAGGATTGAACCTGAGAGTCAGTGCTCGCTAATCTGAACACCTGAATAAACCAGACCTATTATACATTTCACTAGCCACATCTGACATCACCCTACAAGTTTCTACATTTCTTAATCCAAAATACAAATTTAGCACAGATTAGTCGCAGTATGATTATAATCATTCGGATCATAATCACCTTGTGAGTGTACTGAGAAATGGCGACAGCATTTCTCAGTAAAAATAGTGAGGCAATATGGGACAAAGAAGAAAGCGTTTTTAAAACGTATTTAGTTTAGCTATGCCTTATTCCTCCCTATAGGTTGATGATTATGGAGAACAACCTATTCCAGACGAGAGAGGAGGATGGCGAGGGCTTTGAGCGGACGTTGGTGGCCTCTGAGTTCATTGATTGGCTGTTGCAGGAGGGCGAGATGGCCAACAGAGAGGAGGCAGAGCAACTGGGACGCCGACTTCTAGAACATGGAATCATCCAACATGGTAAGGGAAATGTTTTTAAAGGTATTTTAACATGGTATGACATGCATCATGTCAGCTGAAAACCTGTGTTTCTGTTATAGTTACGCTGTAATTGCAAGCCTTTATCAAACAAAGAGTATTGTGTATATTAAGTACATTAAAAGTTGTGTTACAGTAGTCCTGACTTTCTCCTAAATCTACTTGACCTGACCGGACCTGGCCTGTGATTGACTGACTGACTGACTGTCTGGCTGGCTGTAGGACCTATAGTATGTCATGCTTTCCATACATGCATAGTGACACATGAAAACATACATTCACAGCCACCATAATCACCTGTATTCCCTAGAACTTACGAAGCGTTTTCTTTATTTCAAATTAAATCCAAGTTTCTTCAAAGAGATGAAATGTCATCGACACAAGGTCATCGTCATAACAAAAAAATATATATTGTGAGTGTAGGGCTATAGCAAACAGGCATTCCATCAGAATGATAGCTTCTTATATCAGTAAAGAGAAGAAAGAGATGAATCATGTGATCTGGAGCAGATTGAGTTATTTCTGTCTCCTTCCCCCTCTCCTCCTCTTCTCTCACCATCACACTGTAGGCCCATCTGTTCTCTGTCTCTCTCGCTTTCCCCATTTCTCTCTCTCTCACTCTGTCTGTCATGTACTGTGTAATACAACAAGCGTATGTGCTGTGTTCTGCAGTTTCTCAGAATTAAATGTGTTTCCAAGCAGGCAGACACACACACACACACACACACACACACAATGTTGCCCTAAATGTATGTTTCATGCTGATTGCATGCCTTCATGTGAAACTCAGAATGTATTCAGCTAGCTTCATATAATATCTTGCTTAAAAGCAGGACGATTGTTGTATTGCTGTACAAGACAAGATAAAAGTCTCCTAAAACAGTATTAGAACTTATATGACACAGGCATTTTCTCAGGTAATGGTTCTCCATTGCAAAACTTAAAATACACACACACACACACTTAAATGAAAAATAATAATAATATTAAACTGGCAAGACTAATGTAAAATACTCATTTAGAAGGATTTTTTTGCAGAACAGAGTAGTTATGCAAATTATCTTTGCAGAAAAGTTAGTCTTATGTCTTGCTCAAGGACATGCTGTCTGCAGAGACAAAGTACCTGCTTTCCAGTTAGTGGCAAGTATTTCACAAACGCGTGGATGATGACATCACCTATTTATATAAAATAATAAACCTCAATAAAACTTGAGAATAATGAAGCACAAATGTCTGTTTTATATGCACAAACGTGCACAGATGATGCACAAACAAATGTGATCAGTTAAAAGTGATATGGACATTAATAGCGTGCTGAGAGACATCCCGCCATTGTAAAAAATATGAATTTCTTTAAAGCTTTTGAGCACAACAAACGTGCACAATCTAATCTAAATGCTTTTATTCACATTGTGATCATATGGGGTGCCAAGTTCACAGAGGTTATGGGATGGACTGCATGGGGAGCTCATATCATACTTGGCAGAGGGACAAACCAAAGAAAGGAGGAGAACTCCCATGCCAGCATTCCTCTTCTCTCCCGGGCCGAGCTCCACTAGCACATAATGTACACTCTCATACTAGTGAAACAATAGCAGGCAAGTCTGGATGGGTCCACATTGTGTTGCTGTTGGTTGTAGTCAGAACGGCTGACAGGCTACGCATTAGCATGAGTATTTATTTACAGTTTATTTGGCCAGATCTTTACTAATATTGTTGTTAACTAAAAGCAAGTAGTTAAAAAGTATTGTTTGCCAACAGGACCCAAACCCAGTATATGTATTTGCATCTTAAACGGTTAAACTGTTAACTGATAAAACAACTAATAGCCTAGTAGCTGTTAATTTCAGACCACTTATCAGCTCAACAAGATAACACAGGTCAATGCTCAAAAGTTTAGTACCCAGTCAGGTTAATCTCAGAGTTCAGTTGAGTTTTCAGTTCACCTCAGGTCTGTTACAAGCTACTACTGCAACTATGTTTGTTCATTCATTTATTTATTTATTTATTTTATTTACAATGTTACTACTACTAGTTGAATACTATGAATACCAAACACAGCCTCAGGGAGGCATTAGGTCAATACTCCCTTTGGATTAAATGATCACAGATTTATTAGCGTTTTTAAATGGATTCTCCGTTTAACTGTGTTGGAAACCACCAAATTTGATTTGAGGCCATTATATGTGTACTGTATTATTGGATTAACTGTGAGGATCACTCTGTTATTGGTGTATGGAAGACATACCTTCCATTTTAAAAAGTCGATATGGAACTACACATGGTGGTGCTTCAGTTAACAGGGCTGAGTTCCCAACAACTGCAGTCATTTCTTTCTTTTAAAACCATGCTTTTACAGTGAATAAACAAAACAGACTATGACCTCACTCACCTCCCTTTTGTGTTAAACTCCCTATATTCTCTCTCTCTTTCTAGTGACTAACAAGCACCACTTTGTCGACGGGGGCCTGCTCTACCAGTTCCGGATGAACTTCCGTCGCCGGCGGCGATTAATTGAGGTGCTTAGCGAGCGAGCACGCAGCATCCCCGAGAGCCACGACAGCCCATTCTGCCTCCGTAAACAGAACTCAGATGGAGGCAACACCAGCTTCCTCTCAGGTAGTGAACCGCAGCCCAGCCCAGTCACAGACGAACATATGCATCACAGGCAGACCGATGTACACAGCCACACAAACTATACAGACAGACACAAAAGCCAAACCTTGTCACACCAACGGGCCCCAAGTTGAATAGACTCAATGTCATACCGGCTCGTAAAGGACTTTTCACTTCAGACTGCAAAGTAAGAGTTGTGTGTGGTCTTTTTCTTCCCTCTCTTTACATGTTATTGAACTTTCAATCCAATTTATTCAACTCAGATGGTGGGCGTCTTTGTCATCACTGAGAATATTAATTTGTGCCTTTTTTAAATTCAGCATGACTCGATTGTTTGTTTTATGTATTTACTAATGGATCTCTCTCTCTCTCTCTCTCTCTCTCTCTCTCTCTCTCTCTCTCTCTCTCTCTCTCTCTCTCTCTCTCTCTCTCTCTCCACCAGTGAGTCCTACTAAGGAGATCAAGGTGGTGGTGGGAGCTCGCCGTAGCAGCATGAGCAGCAGTTGTGGCAGCAGCGGTTACTATAGCAGCAGCCCTACACTCAGCAGCAGTCCACCGGTCCTCTGTAACCCCAAGTCTGGTAAGAGAACGCACACACTGTACTCACCACACTGTACATACTTTAACTCAAATGTCTACCCCGGAGGACACTTACAAAATGTATTACTGTTCTAAATGCAGTCTAACCTGTTGGAAATACAACCAGGATGACAACTGCATGAAGGAGGGCCGCCGTTAGCCTAATGCGCTTTAACCTATGTCCCATCGATTGAAGTTTTATGTTGAAGGATCTGGATGCAGTCCAGTCAATTATTTTGTGGTGCGGGTTTAACATTTTCTACAGGTCAGTGTAGCCACACATTAACCAGCACTATTCAGTGTGTGAATGCAGTCACGATGTGTAGGCAGTGAATAGTGCGTTGAATGACTGTTTAGGAAATTTACAGAGAGAGAGAGTACGTAAACTATGTGACCTAGTTAGGATTGTTGTCAGAATGACGTGTGGGAGGAACACCCTCACCTCTGTGGACACACACATCTGTCGTCTCTCTTCACCTCCCCCCCCCCCCCGGGTGGGGGGGGGGGGGGTGGGGGGTGGGGGGTTGTTGGTGGGGGGGGGGGGGGGGGGGGGGGGGGGGGGGGGGGGGGGGGGGGGGGGGGG
>JAOEHI010052685.1:0-12500 GCA_025447815.1 Percopsis transmontana | reverse complement strand
TGGCAACACGTGACCCCCCCCTTTAATGTGTTTAATTTATCAATGGGGCCCTTTAAGTTTAGTGGGTGTACTTAGGGAAAAAACACACACATGCAAACAAGCGGCGTTGCGTTGCCAAGCATCCGTTGTGCGCGTCTATTAGTGCATCTCAAGTGCCCTTGTGTCAGTCTCAGTATGGCGGGCCGCGATTCGGAGAGGGAGTTTAGCAAAGTTTGCAGGTGTCACAGTAACTTTGCCTGCTATCAGGGAATCATGATTTATGCATGCGGCGCAGCGATGCCACCGTGTCAAGGACAAAAGCCACATAATTACCCCATAAATTTAGGGAATGTGATTAATTTGAATTTCCAGCTATTTAATTAAAATATGCAATTAGACAGCATCATTAAAATATGAGACGCACCCGCCACGGTACAGAAGTTTCCGGAGTTCACTCAAAAAAATTAAAGCATTGTCATTAACGACCCAGCCGCATATCTGCGCAAAGATGAGTTTAGTCAGCGCGAGGTGGAGCACTTAAAGTTTGCTCTGTCAATGTTTCATGTGTAAAAATAAATATTTAATATCTTAAATATGTTTTAAAGCATGTACGCTACCATGAGATGGGGATTTAAAATGGTTCCCCAGCATAGACAGGTCCCCCTGTCATGAAGGTTGCCACTGAAGGGGAATTCCAGACAAGTTTCCGTATCTGTCCCAACAGTGGGGTTTGGGACCAAAATCTAAAACAATTCAGTGTACAGTTCTGACGGTCGTCGCTCTCGAGACTGGAAATAAACCAAAGGGAAGCTGTTTATTTTTCATTGTTTTGATGAGAGATTCAGATGTATTTTGCTTCCGTCTTTATGATTGCAGAGGCATGTACACATCACAGTAACCTGTAGAGGCATGGATAGCGGACCAGGAAGGGAATTACGTCTGAATCTCTCATCACCGCCAGAAAATGCTGTCCTGTGATTTTATTTTACAGTGACTTTCCAAATCAAAGGGTCTAGGTTTAGCGTTAAATTCATTTTTTGGGTGAACTATTTCTTTGATTGCCAAGATATAGCCTACTGTACAAACACACTAACATCATTTTGCACACTAGCACACACACACTCGCCATGGCGCCTCGCTGATTTACTGAGCACATTAAGGCACAACATTGGTGACTCAAGCAAGCTGTCTCCTTCAAAGCAGAAGAAGGGTTGGAGAGCCATCACAGATATAATTGGATTTCATTTCAACCATGTGAAGAAAAAAAATAACTCCACCACTCAAGAGAAGATGGAGCCAAAATACAATGGCTGTATTTACGCTACTTCCATGGTGTGGTGCACATATGTAGCAAATCTCATGACACATAAACATACACAAGCACACGCACAAACACTGACACATAAACCGATTTCTCTAGCAGGACCCAAAGTGTCAAAATGAAAAGACGGGCTGAGAAGAACAGCCTTGTTTTTGACACTCTAAAAGACAATGTGTCTGTGGGGGAAAATTGAAAACAGGAAATCGAGGAGCAGAAAATCACACCAGTAATAAGTCTATCACGTTATTTGTCATGTCTGTCTTTTCCAAGACGCCACACTTATATCCCATTAAGTTATTTAGTCTTGAATTTTAAACAAACAAGGTTTTCCCCGAGGGGAAAAGAACATGCCAAATGAAATAACTGAAATAATCGTCCAATAAAGTGAAAGCAAAATTAGCCGTGGCAGCAGAATTCAAGGTTAACTGCGCTTTTGAGGAATGAGAAAATCAATTGTAGACTAAATGGCGTGTCAAGAAGGCCATTTCTTGCAGGTCACGCCGCAAATAGACGCCCTTCCAAGATTCTCCCTCTCCCCGAAAAGCTTAGCGCGCGGCGGAGTGTGTCAAACATAGAACCGTGCGCCAGCCGCGCGATGCGGAGCAAGCAGCGCGTTGATTCTCCCGCTTAGGCAGACCCAACTGTCCCGACAGACCTGCCCACGCACACATCTTCACATCGTCTTCACAGTCCCGTGCGCACGCAGACAGATGGCTGCATCTGGCGCGCACCTCGCGTTCTGTCTGAGACCTACAGTAGGTCTATATTTAACCACCCACACCCACCCACTCACTCACTGTATATGACAGGCGGGCACCCAGACACCGTTTCAAACTCCGGTTGTAGCACGCACACGCACACGCACACACACGCGCACGCGCACGCACGCGCGCATACACACACCTGCGGGGTGTCCCCAGGTTTCAGCTATGGCTGCACAGATTTTGGAAATTAAAAAACGTACACAAAGTAGAATTTTCACTTCTATCTAACCCTATTTTTGACCCTGGGTATGTTCGTGGTGTGTATTAATGTACCATTTGGGGACAGTGGCTAAATAAGAGGCAGGTACTCGCACATCTCACACAATAAAAGGGTGTGTGTATGTGTGTTTGGGCCAGTTGTGTTTGTTCGTTGAAACAATATTGTGCCGAAAGCTCTGCTAAAACAAGTTCCTCTTAATGAAGGGATTTCATCACAGGCAAAACAATAATCCCAGTATTATATTCACTGCAAGTGGAAATACCCTGCCCAAAATGGGAGGTTTTAAAATATGCAATAGCATAATCATAATAACATCATCTATCCAAGTCATTTCCATTCACTATTGTGGCATCTGTTGTGCTCTCAGTTTTGAGCGGCAAGACATAGGGGTGTATGTGTGTGTGTTTGTGTCAGACATTGTTTTTGTTTAGACTCGTATCTTCTGATCTTACTTAGCGCACCTTTAACTGCTTAGAGCCACACACACACACACACACACACACACACACACAGAAAACATGTCTGACATCTGGAGCCTGGGCAGACCTCTCCTCCCACCGTGTTTCTCCCTCTCCCCTCCTACATGCCAGCCTATTGTTGAGAGACTTTGGGCCCTGCCAGCCTACGGATCCTCACAATACACAGAGACATGATAATGAGACTCCTCTATTGGTATTCTGAGGCTCTGACCCAGTTTTGATTCGTTCCAGGGGGTTGGGGGTGTGTGTGTGTGTTGTTGTGTTGTGTTGTGATACATCTCTTTTCAAGACCCAACTCCAAAGCGCGCCACGTATACAGAGAATCCACTGAATAATTACCAGGCAAACTTTTCCCTCCTTCCCCCGCACACGCAGAGAGGGAGGTGATACTTCATGATGGATAGCTGAATTTCATTCCTGCTGGCCGGCCGAGCAGATTAACGACATACTTGCAGTAGCGGGAGAATGAATTGCAGGTACGAGGAATCAGCAGTACTAAACAAACTGTGTGAGTGTGTGAGAACCTCAAGTGTGCGTTTATGTACGCGTGGAAAAGAGAGAATTCTGGAAAAGGAGAAAGATACAACAAATTACAATTGGGTCATTTATCAGACGCTTTTATCTAAAACAACTAACAATTGAGCACAACTACAAGTATTACAAGGAGCAGGTAGAGGTTGGAGGCTCAAGAGTCAGTCACCCAGACTATTAGACTATCCTGAGAACCTCAAGTGTGTACATGTGCAAAAGAGAGAATTCTGGGAAAGGAGAAAAATAAAACTAAATAGAAAGAAACGAGAGCCACATATATGTAGGCTACTAATTGTAAGTCGCTTTGGATAAAATGTAAATGTAAATATAACACAAGACCGGCCATCATAACCTACACGAGCAAGGAACAGTCTAGCATAATGTGGCGTAGGAAGGGAACTCAAATGTCAGTCGTAATGGCAGCCTGTTACATTAATCCTCGTCGGCCTAGGAGGACTCATAAAATGTAACGCAGTAAAGAGAAGTGCATTTGCAGCAGCGCGGCATGAAAAATGCCCTCTGTCTCCAGTGACTCAGCATGCGAGCTCAAGGTAATGAGGGATACACACACTCTCTCTCTCTCAGACTTTTCACGGGTGCGCGCCCATCAAGTTCCTCTGTGCACAATACTCCATTCCTTATCCTCAAATAGACATGTGAATTTATACATGCTCGCTCAAACAATCGCGGGACTGTGTTCCCTTTTCTAAATCAAACAGCAGAAACAGGCTGTTTCCGTACCCCCTGGTCGGCTAATCTGTTAATTCTACAGTCCCCGAGCGTGGCAGACAATAAGGGCATTGGGCTTCAATGTACAAACCTCTGGATACCGGATCCGCGTTGTGAGACTGGCTATTGTTCCCGGGGCTTTCAAATGTAAATGGACTTGTGTACACAACAATCAGGACAAGCTACTGTCCTGAATAGATAGCACAGACGGCTCCGGTGATCTCTGAGGTGCATTCCAGCGCCATTAAGCTCAAGGACCTGGTTCTGCACGGCCGAGCACGTTCGCATTCTTCTTCTTCTTCTTCAGAGAGAGAGAGAGAGAGAGAGAGAGAGAGAGAGAGAGAGAGAGAGAGAGAGAGAGAGAGAGAGAGAGACTTTAAGCTGAGGTTTGAGAGGCAACACCGTACACACACGGGAACATAAATTACACGCACTGGAGTGAATACCGCTAATGCTAGCCATAATGTACATGAAGAAATTATATTTGCCTGCCTCTGGCATACAGTATTGACACACTGCCTTGGATAAAAATACCCCCCCCCCCCACACACACACACACACACACACACACACACCAAAGCTTCTGCTCCGGCCTCAGTCATCCGTGACCTGCTCCGATGCAGATGCGCTCGCTACCTCGTTAACCTCGACCAATGGGAGCTGCCCGCGCGCAGCTGCGCAGCTGCGCAGCCGACAGGCCTGATGTCCTCCCTGCTCTACCCCCCGCCAGGCTGCAGGGCTGGCACTGGCAAGACCCCACTGGCTCCACGTCAAAACCCACACAGAAACACACTGAAGGCTGTAGACTCCGACACGACACAGATACATACATAGCAACAGACAGACCGCTGAGGCACATGAATCCCGGACGGTGTGGACATGCGTTCACTCATTCACCTCTCTCACACACACACACACACACACACACACATATTAAAAGGAATGTTTCCCTCCAAAAACAGTAGTGGAACAAATACTCATCCCTCACAGCCCGGAATGCTGGAAGTGCTGTGATCGCATCCAATCACAGAGAACGAAGATGTAACATTTTTCTGACACAACGGAGTTGATCGGGGATCACAAACTCCCTACTGCAACATTCTACAACCTTTTTTCTCTGAGCATTCCAGTTGTTTACTAGTGTTTTATCACAGTTAGGTCATTTAGCAGACGCTTTTATCCAAAGCGACTTACAATTACATGGTGCTATTACCTAACCCTAACCCTAACCCTAGCAGGTAGGGGTTAGGCATCTTGCTCAAGGATACTTACAGGTAGGCCAGCTCTGGGGCTCGAACCCACGACCTTCCGGCTGGGAGTCCAACACCCAGACCACTAGACTATCCTATCACACGCAGGCCTGGACACCCTGCATGTTGAGGCTGCAGGCATGACCAAAAAGGCCAAAATCCGCTGCGCAGCATGCCAGCGCTTATTACATGCACTCACCCTTGCTGAAGGCCACAAATAAATAGGTAATTTATTGACAGGGGCGGGTTCCTGGGGCTACATTCAATTACATGTGGCGGGCTGGGGTGGTACTTTATCTACTCCTATAATCTTCACAGTGGGCCCCGCCCCACCCGCATCCAGCGTGGACCAACACTACCGCGCCCCGCCCTGACTTACGGTAGCCATGGCAACTGCTCGGGGGAGCAGACCGGGGCTGTCGAGGGGATGAAGGTCAAGGGTTGGGTTCTCTCTCTCTCTCTCTCTCTCTCTCTCTCTCTCTCTCTCTCTCTCTCTCCCCCCCTCCCCCCTCCCCCCCCCCACAGGTGGTCGCTTACTTACCGTAGCCATGGCAACTGCCCACAGAAAGCCGGCCGAGTGGAAGAAGAAAGAAGACAATCGCACTCACCTTTTCCCGAGGACGGGGCGTGGGTGGTTCGTTTCGCAGCCGGGCGATTCTCTGAGTCATTACCACTATGAAGAACAAAATGGGCCGCCGTCACCCTTCACCTTCAAGCTCAGTCCACACAAGGGGTGAACTGGAGGTAGTGGAGGGGGGAGGGGGGGGGGTATAGAGTCCTGGCACAGAAGAGCTGGGCCATCTGCCAGTCAGGGCCTGCTCCGGTCTCAGACACCCCCACCACCGCCGCAGATGGACACCCATCAGATAAGGTGTTACTCATGCCTGGGCTGACACGGGGGGGGGAGCACTGGGACACAAGTGTTTGAACAGGTGGCAAAGGGTTAAACAGCTCTGACTGTCAGTAAGTGATATTTGCACACATCACTGGGTGAACCCCCGTGCTAGCTTGGGGGAGCCCCCGTGCTAGCTTGGGGGAGCCCCCGTGCTAGCTTGGGGGAGCCCCCGTGCTAGCTTGGGTGAACCCCCGTGCTAGCTTGGGTAAACCCCAGTGCTAGCTTGGGTAAACCCCCGTGCTAGCTAGACACGACACGTTACCGGACAGCTGGACAGCACCCACCCATCATGACCGTCTCCTTGGTTTCGCCTTCGCTCATTCTCGCGTCGTGTGTGCCTGCCGCTCATTTGCCCACTGAGATCCTGATGTAACTCTAAATCATTCCTTCCTTCCTTTATTCCTTCCTCCATCATTCCCACCCTTACACCCCTCTCCTCACCGAGCACTTTCGTTGGTGCTAATCCTTTGCAACGGGGAGTTCCACCTCTCCTGGGGTTTGCGGAAGTGGATTTGTAAGAGAAACACCAGTAAGCCCCCCACCAAGACTTAATGGCAGATTAGGGCCTTGCTTCGATGCTAAGTCGACAAACAGGCCTGTCACCAGTCGCCTTACAAGCAGGTACGGGGGGGACTAGGTGGAGCACGACACAACGAGATATCTATCTTAATACAGAGAGGAGGCTGGGTAGTGGGTGGCGTAGTCATAAACTTAACGTAAGCTGCTTAATGTGCCACCTGCTAATTTCCAATGATCACACAGGAGGAAAATAACATCCAACCTCCTGCATGTTTACCTACAGTAGCTTTTTTCACAACATTAAGGGCTCTAGTTTCCGGACGGCACAAGGCTGGCGGTAGTGCTAACGCAGGGGTAATGACAATTTCATTGGGCGCAAAAGTGTTCTTTCTCTCGCCTAGGTTTGTTTGCTGATTTCCCGGTACGCCATCACATCGCAGTATAGGGGGTGTCAACCAAAATCAGCAGGTTCAGTGCTAGGAGCACTAAGCACATAGCTATCCAAAGTCACACACACCACGTGAATGTTACGTGATCTATTTTGTCTATAATTTAACTAGTGACTACTGTCCTCAACCTTTTTAAATCAAAAAACCAAAGAAATTCACGGTGGTTTATTAGAGGTAACATTTTTGTGCACTTGTTGAATGTGGAGGTAAGAATGTGGAGCTAAGAATGTGGAGGTAAGCTCAGTCACGAAATTAGCAAAAAAGGTATTGGCCACTTGTGCCTCGACCAGAACCCTAGCATTGGGTTAGAGTGCAGCCCATAGTGAGCTGTGGTTTTAGTATTCATTTCCTGTACAACAAACATAGACCAATGTTTTATTTCCCCTCCATATGTTTTTGTGGTAGTATATTTCAGCAAAACTATAATAAATAAGTGTTCATTATAATAATCTTAAACAAATACTAACCAAGTAGCAACAGAACACGAGCAAAATTGTATGTAAACAGTGTATGAAATATGATTTCACTGAGGTACACTAACATTATTTTATGTAATAAAACAGGTAAAATAAATGTGTTTACACTTGCAAGTCTTGAGAAATATATAAAAAATTCCGTAAACCTAGATGTTTTGAGTTAACCTGGCTGATTAGAATTCTCAACAGAATTAGAATTGATGGCATTATAGCTATGCTACAAACATGATGTCAGCACTGCATACTATAGCCTTCCAATCATAAATAAGAAGATAGAGAAGGCGGCTATAACTGAATTTGTTAGTAGGCTATGCCCTACTACATACTTAAATATGTACTTCATGTGTCAAGGACATCAAGGCACAAGGTACTGTTTGACAGTTTCGGTTGTGCAGTGTGCCACATGACGCATGATTCTCTAGTTTGGACTGCAACATCGGCCCCATCCTAAACTCAGATACTACAACCCTGCATACAGTACTCAAATTGCACATTAGTGTGTCCTATACAGAATTCAGACACACATAGGATAGCCCGGGAGATGTCAATCAAGCAGATCTGTAATAAAAATAATGCATATTTAAAAGGCCCCTTTATCAAAAGAATAATACATTAAAATATAGACCTCTATTCCTTTATTATCAAGCCTAATTTATTTAAAGCCACACCAGTGTTTTGAATCATTTTATTGAGACCTTTTCTCAGGTCGGGTGGAGCTTTCCTATCATCTGACATAGGATAGTCAGGGAGATGTCAATCAAGCAGGTGTGTACACGCCCACACAGTCCTGAGAAGAGGTCTAACCAGCAACATTAACTCAAAACACCTGTGTGGGTGGACAGGGAACGTCTATTTTCCCCCTCCAAGAACTCCCTTCCAGAAACGCAAAACAAAAACTATTGGCATCCGCCAAAAGTCCTCCACAATCTTAACTGGTCCACACATTGTTAAAATGCTTCCGGCAATGTGCCCGGTACGGCTCTCAGCGTATTCCTCTCCCAACACAGGTGGTTTCAGTCTCATGGCGGTACGTTGACTATTGGACCCCCAGGTGTAGACAATGTAAAGGTGAAAATGTGTGTGTGTGTGTGTGTGTGTGTGTGTGTGTGTGTGTGTGTGTGTGTGTGTGTGTGTGTGTGTGTGTGTGTGTGTGGTGTGTGTGTGTGTGTGTGTGTGTCTAATGATGGCTGAATCCCATTTGACATGAGAGGGAGATGAGTGGAGGGGCAGGCACAGGTATAAGCAGACTTAAACACACACACACTTAAAGGTGACGAAAATACACCCTTTTCACGGTATGCGGACAGCCTATTAGCGGGACAAAAGCACTTGTTCCTTTATTCATCTGGGGGGGGACTGTGGATTTGCACAAAATCTAACCCAGTTTGGACATTTGGAACATTTGGAACTCGCTCTCCTTCTCTTCTGCCCGTTTACAGTCACACATTTGCATGCTCTTTGAAGGAGGTTCTCATCCAAGTAGCCAAACTGTTATAAAATGGGTTTGTTTGGGGACGGATTTATAGAGAGATAGAGAGAGAGAGAGAGAGAGAGAGAGAGAGAGAGAGACAGAGAGAGAGAGACAGACGGCCCGACCCCCCCCCCCCCCAGAAGAAGCTTAAGTCTGCTCTGTTTCAAAACGCTTTGATCTTTCGATGGAGCCACGCACCCAAGGGTAAACTGTAGCTTTATTAAGGGCCCTCTCTCCCTCCCTGTACTCTCTCAAGACACTTTTTCCTATTTTGAAGCTCAAATTAGCAATTCAAATGGTGGCTATTTGGATATGCTTGCCCGCTTTTCCTCCCCTCGGCTTTCCAGGCAGTTTGACAATATTTTTGTTAAGCCCCATTTCCCCTTTAACACAACTGTAGCGACGGGGCGTGGGGGAGAGGGGGAGAGGGGAGGAAGTAGGGTGAGAGGGCATGCAGTGGGTGGCGGGTGGCGAGGTTTGAGGAAGGTCAAACGGGAGACAGAGCGGCCCTTGTGTTTTCGCACTCAGCTAATATGGAGAAAGGGAAATGTATCAATAGCGGATTATTAAATGGCCCCACCCGGAGAGAGACGCTTTTTCGGGCATCAGCGGGCAGCTCAGACAGCGGCGGCTGACAGCGTTTCAAACAGGAATGCAAATGGATCATTTGCGGCACAATTATGTTTTATTTGAATTAGCGAGATGGCCGACGCATGCAGGACGTTAAGGAGGAGGTTTTTTTTTCGCACGGCACCCATATTGCTCTGATCTCCTGCCCCTTCTATACTTCTATCACGCTGCTGTAGACTTTTATCTGGATCCTCCCGGGAAATATCTGCCCACTGTTCCATTATTGAAAAAACGTAATTGCAGGTCGGACACATCGTTCACACTTGTGACGTCAGAGCAAAATGGCTGCAGTGATATTCTGTGTCTTTTCCCTAATAAGTCAGCAATTATTTACTGTTTGAAGATAGGAAAACCTGAAGTGTGAATGATAACTTTGATTATTGTAATTGCTAAACTGTTTTAAGGAGTAAATGATAAACCTTTGTGTAATGTTGTGCAAATGCATAGGTAAAGTAACCTTGTTACATGATGCTGTCCTTATTCTGGGAGAATGTTATGTGCTTGCAAAAACTGGTGGTTAACCAGTTCAACTGTTGACTAACCAGTTCAACTGTTGACAAATGTAATAATTGTAAGTCGCTTTGGATAAAAGCGTCTGCCAAATGCTGTAAATATAAATGTAAATAACATTATGGCTACTACAATCTACAAAATAATTGTGTACACACACACACACACACACACACACACAGATACTGTATATAGTATATACACATAAATGCCTGTTTAAGTTAATACAGTAAAGTTTCATACGACTGCCAATTCATGAAAGCCTTTTTAGTTAGTTTTGGTAATTCGGTGTCTAGGTGTGACATTCTTTGAAAAATTACGCAGGCCTCAAACAGCAGCGGCTGGTCCACCTGACAGGATAACTGACCCCACAGTTTGGTTTCAAATTGGTCACGTACCACTTAATTACGCTAGGTGTCGCCAAAATTACCTAAGCAGGAAAGTGTATTGGATCTTAGCCCGTAACAGTAATACTGGACACAGTGACTGTACATACTGAGCATAACGATAAGTCAGTTCCAGTTGATCAGAAAACAACTCCCCCCGTGGTCATTTGAATGTAGTGGCACCAGAGCTGCAGTGATAGTGAATGGGAACATATCTCTAAAGACGGCGGACCCAGCATCATGGCGGCTGTAGCGATTACGATTAGAGGCACCTTCAGGACAAGTCAGATTTAAAAGGACACAAACACACAAGGACAAAGCTACACACACACGCACACACGCACGTTTATCTTGAGCGATGTGCATGCTTAGGCACAAACTCTCCTAATGCAAATGCACAGATACATAATCATACGGCTGCACCTACAAAACGCAAACACACGACCATACAAATGAGCGCGCTTGCGCACACACACACACACACACAACATACAAAGCGCAGACGGAAGGGCTGGTATATACACAAACACCCTCACACACTATCTCCCTCACTCACCCAGGACAGGAGGGCGAGATTAAATATCCATTACTTCCTCTGCCTCTCTGTGTGAGATGTGAGCAAAATATGACAACAACAACAGTTAATGAGGCCAGTGAAATATCTCCCCAACCCAGCAAGAGGGGGGATTCTGGGATGTCGCTTGGCACAGCCCATCCAATTTTGGCCTAATCGGATTCTGTATTTGCACAACGTTTTCCAAAAACAACATACTGGAGGTTGCGACGGTGGATGCCATGATGATGTGCCCTGCGGTCTCTCGGGCGACGCCCAGCAGTGACCAGCTGATAAGAGCCGTTTGTTCCTTTAAAATGTATTGTATCACCTCTTTGCCAAGGAAAATAGAGTGTGCGCCTTTCACGCGTGGCGGGCCCCGGTTCCGCAGCCCAGCGCTAAGTCAGCGCTCTGCTTAATAAGTCCTTTTCATTAAACAAGCGCTCATTAAACATTCATTCATTCACTCATCCTCATTTGCATTTTCTCATCATAAAAAAATAGCATTCATGAAACATTCATTTGTTCACTTGTGCTCATTTGCATGGTTTCAAATGCATTCTTCGATGAGCGAATTGGGCCGAATGTGTGTGTGTGTGTGTGTGTGTGTGTGTGTGTGTGTGTGTGTGAGTGTGAGTGTGAGTGTGAGAGAGAGAGAGAGAGAGAGAGAGAGAGTTTGAAAAAAGGCTGGGGAAGAGAGCGAGAGAAGAGACAAGGGGGGGTGTCAGGGAGACAAGATGAAATGGGAGGGATAGTTATTACTCCATTTGAGCAATTTGTCCTGTAAATGAAGGTAGAAATTAGATTACATGTTTCGCCTTTGTCATTATGTAGAGGCACTCACCATTACCATGAAATGGTTGCCTGTTGCACAGCATAAGAGATATAATTTGAAATTTCACCTCGACAGTGCAGATGGTGAATTCATACCAAAATAGCAGTTTGTAGCAAAAAACACGACCTAGCCAAACTTAAACAAAAATCTCAAACACATGCTGAAGCATTTACACAGCAGACGAAATTTCAAGTTACAGGAGACAAGGGTATCATGGGATACGCGGGCAAGTTTATAATCAGTCAAACGTTAGGACATACTTTTTACTATTTTCTACATGGTAAAATAATAGTGGAGACATCAAATATATACATTAACACAAAGGGAATTATATAGTAACCAAAAATATATTTTATATTCTTCAAAGTAGCCACCTTTTGGTCCATAATATGGCAAGAACAACTATCAAGTGTGACAGGGTAAAGAAAATACTCATAGCCTGTTATACACTAAAGGTATTAGTAAGTTTATAGCATGTGAGGATTCTAAAATAGCTTATGTTA
>JAOEHI010052684.1:0-16330 GCA_025447815.1 Percopsis transmontana | reverse complement strand
GTTTTCATCGGCAATTCCGCCTGTCTGTGTTCCTCGGGCTCGCGCTTACTCTCGCTCACTACGCACCGTTGTTACAGCACCTTTCAAAACACCCAAGGACACTGCACAAGATACTAAAATCAGGAACAAAATTAAAACAAGAATGCACAGACACTACACAGTAAAATGCAGAGATACCTACATAAAAAGAAGAGCCCAGACATATTAGTTATTAATTAAGTAATACAGAGAAAGTGTTGCAACGGTATGCGTGTGTGTGTATATGCTTGTGTGTTTCCCTCATTAGCCCGCACCTGGAGGAGAGCAACGCTCAGCGCACCTGCCTCTCATCATCCAATTAACACGCAGCATAAAGACTCCAGCCAACCAGACACTCGTCGCCAGATTATGGTTTCACCGCCAGCGAATCATCACCCGCCAGCCAAGAAGTTGCCATACTCCGCAGCAGATCGACCAACCACTACGCATCTCGTTGTCTCGCCCTCTTGCTCCACAGTTACCTGCCTCCTTGTCCTCAATGAACTACTTTTCTGCCGTTTCAGTCCTGCGTTTGGGTCCTCCTAAATCTCTGGTTAAGAAAGAATGTTATGGAGCACATGGGGAAGGCTAATCTGAAAAGATGGGTATTAAACGGTGTCTTAATGGAAGACAGTGTTGTACATAGGCACAAGTCTAAGGGCATAACATTCCAGAGTTTAGGGCCAGCCACGATGAAGGCCCTGTCACCCATAGTGCGAGCCTGGAGGAGGGAATGAATAGCAAATGGGCATCTGTGGAGCGGAGGGTGTGAGAGGATGTGTAGAGAAGTAGGAGATTTGATAGATAGGGAGAAGCCAGGCTGTGGAGGGATTTCAATACTAATGTAACCTTTACGCTACTTCATGCACAAGTGCCAGAATGAACCGGAACCAGAGGCTGCTATACCAGGTGTAAAATATAGAATTTATTTACATTACATCAGAACAAAACAAAAAGAAAACATAATCCAGATAGACAATAGACTGCATTACCAGGGAAACTGCTGTAGGGTTGAGCACCAAAATAAATGATAACCAAAGCAAATTAAATCAAACCCCACTAAAACAACACTCCATCTAACTACACACAGCACACCAAGTTGCCCCAAACTCACACAAAACAATCATGCAAAATGGTTACTCCACCCTTCAATTCCCCCCTTCAATACAGCCAGAAATCCAAGAAATGGCCCGTTCAATGACTTAGTGGTAGCGCAATAAAACTGACACAAGTGGGAAAAGAAACAGTGGTTGGCTCTCCCAATTACGTCTATTTAAAAACAAAAGAGAAAAAAACCCATTAAGATACAAAATAAAACTTTAAAAGACCCATTTCACAAAACATGACCAATGTAACAAATATCATACCTTGCTGGACTTAGGAGCACATTCCCCTCCCCAGTTGAAGACAGGCAGGTGACTGGAATCTTTGCTTTAGCGGATGTGTTTAAACAATCACTCCAAGCTGTGGACCCTCACAGCCATGAAGATTCAAATCAAGCACCAAACAAAAGGCTGGCCTCAGCTGCCTACTCAGGTGTGTCTGACTGCAGCAAGAAAAAGATCCAGGTGAGCTTCCCTCCCCTATTCATAGACTCTGCCCCTTTGCCTGGGTCCTAGTGCTAGACTGTTACTTGCCTTCCCTATCACATTAAGAAATATTAGCAATGGTTACGTAGCCCAAAAAGATGGCCATCTTTAAGTCCACGGATGTCATCGGACGGGTGGGAGAGATGGTGGGTGGTGAAAGCCATTTGTAGCTTGTGTGTACCTACCACTGAGTTAGCTTTGTAAAAGGCATAATGTGTGGACTCTAGTATTGTGTAATTTCATTCATCTATTCAAACCCCTGTGTTTGGCCATTTGAGTAAAATCACCCATTATTATCCACTCATCATCACCTATATCTGAATTCGGGAATACTGGAAATAGATTTGAGATATGCATACATGTTCATTAATAGTTGATAGGCTGACAGACTCCCCATTTTTTGCAATTTTGTGCTTAAAATTTCACAGTAGTGCAGATTCTCATATTCATGCCTGGAAGCTCAGTACAAGGACAGTGTTAGCGGCTAACTGCCTCAGCTTAACAGTAGAGCAATCCAGTTGATGTAACCAGTGAGTAAGTTCCCCTGCTCATACATATATGGATTCATTAGGCTATATGGCCCCCATGCAGTGTTTTCGGATAGGGAGGGAAGGCAAGGCTATTTGGAGGTGTTCATTGCCTCTCCACATACCCTGAGGTCTTCATTTCTAGGACAATCGATAAATTGAGAACATCTTTGACAGCCTGTCCTTCCCTTCTACATCCACAACTCTAAACCAGTTTTTGTTGGTTTTTGTATCAAGAATGACGCCCCAATTCGCTGTCCTGATTGATCACTTCTGTGATCAAAATCATATTGTACCATACAGGACAATCTGGTTTCCTATATACACTGCTGAAAAAAATTAAGGGAACACGGAAATCACACATTGGGTCTTGATGAACGAAATATCTTAAAGATCAAAATCTTTAGTGTACATTGTGTAACTCGTTGAGAACAAAATTATGTGACAACGGTTAATGGAAACCAAAATCACCAACCGATTGAGGGCTGGATTCAATCTCACAGAAATAATAAATAATTATTATTTCGTCCCACTAAAGGACAAAATAATAAATAATAAGGTAGATAAAAAATGAAAAAGGGGTCTGTGTGCAAATGCCAGTAGTAAAATTACCTTGTGATCCTTTGGTTTGAGTTGTAGCTACGTCTGTCACGTGTTCAGTGTGAACCTGCTCTCATCTGTGAAGAAAACGGAGTGCCAATGGTGGACCTGCAAGTTCTGGTGTTCTCTGGCGAATGCCAATCGCGCTGCATTGTGTTGGGTTGTGAGCACAGGTCCCACTAAAGGACGTCAGGCCCTCATGCCACCCTCATAGAGTCTGTTTCTGACAATTTGGTCCGAAACATGCACACCAGTAGCCCTGGAGGTCATTTTGTAGGGCTCTGGCAGTGCCTCAAATGTGCTTTGAGGCTCTAAAACATCTCTAAATTGACTTACTGTCACGGAGCAACCACGGTCTGCCTAGGTTCCTCTCTCTCGCTCTCACACTCTCTCTTTCCCTCTCTCTCACTTGCTCTCTCGCTATCTCTCCCAGTCGCTGTGTGTGGGCGTGTGCTTGTTCCCCATTACAGGTGCTGCTCCATGGTGTGCGGTTATCACCAGGTGCCATGTGTTTGGTAATCAGCCTGGCTCTGCCTCACCGCTAGATTGTCGACTATAGTGTACCAGTTAGTTCCTCTCTTGCGTTTAGACCTCAGTGTCATTTTTCCTTAGTGTAGTTTCCCCGCTCTATGTTTACCCTGCATTTCCTTGTTTTTCCAGTTTCGCCACCCTTCTGTTCTCCATTGCTCCCCGGACTGACGATCTGCCTCCCCACCGCTTCGCTGTCCATTCCTCTCCTGTACCGTTGCCTGATCATCTGCCTGCCAGGTTATGACCCCTGCCTGTCCCTGGACGCTCCCTGCAGCCAGATTATTTATGCGAGAAAACTTCATGATTCATGGCAGCATAAATTGTTCCATGTGCTGTATGTATACTATAGGCTATAGAATTATGTAGTGAACTGAGAATAAGTAAGTACGTCTGTGGGCAATGTAGTGCATACGGTTTAATAAAAAAGCTATACAGTAGACAGTATAAACAGTGTCTGAATCATGAATTCCCTTGCGATTGGGGAATGTTTTTTGTTTTGTTGTTGTTAGCATTTCCAGATCACCTTATGAAACTAAACTACTGTGTGTGTTTGTGTGTATTTAAGTATGTGCATCTGGCTTCAGTGCCGGTGAGAACTTCTGTTTGTAAAGTAGAGGAGTGTGCAAGAGTTGGAATTTAAGACATCAATATTGCTAGCTGTTTCTGTGAGTTGCATTTGCCTTGCAAGCCAGAACCAGATTACACATGACCTGATGCCAGGTAGTCCACGGTTCCAAGAATACACAAATGAATGCTTAAGCAGAAATAGCGAAATCTCTTGGATGTGGTATACTGAGCGATAGGCACATAACCTTTATATCATTTATTTTGGTGTATCAAACCACTCTATCTTCCAAAACATTTTAAAATAAACTGAGCAGAGCGCAGCCACAAAGCATGCCAGGAGCTGACAGCTTGAAGAAATCCTGGATGGTCCAAGTGTTGGTTGCATCCCACCCTCAAACTGGCACTTGTCTTTTCAAGCTCTTTATGTTAAGAAGTAATTTACCCCTAGACCTAAAAGTTTGGACCCAGAAATGTCTATCAGTTTTATACTTTTGTTACTTTTTCTGTTTAGATTTTTGTTTATAATTGCTCGTTTACTTATGTTTCCGAAAATTTATCAGTTAGTATGCAGGGCTCATTTGCAAAAGAGACCTTGGTCTCAGTGTGATTCCCTGTAAAAATATAAATTTATAATTTGGTTCAAATCGACACCAGCTCAATAGTACATTATTTTACTTGTGCAACTGTCTATATTGGTACCAATGTCCGTGACATTAATTCCTGTATGAAATGTTATAATATTGTGAAGCACTGTAACACTGTACATGAAAAGCCCACACACTCAGACTTAATGATGAAAGATATAACCAAGAGCTTGAGTTAAGCATCATGTTATATCTGACTTCTTCTTATGAAGGCATAGTATGCAATTCTGGCAACTGGGGGGCAGAGTGATCGAGGGTCCTCACACCACTCACACATAGTATATGTGCACCTGTGAACTTAAATCCAACACAATTTCATATTGATATTGGAGGCTACTAATTCTACTGGGATGCTAACCATATTTAAATTACATACAGAAATATGTTGACCAAGATGATAAATATTTATGAAATTGTGTAATGATACTAGATAAACTATTTCATTAAAACTCATCCTATGCAACTCACTCCATCTCACCAGGTGTTGATGCGACTAAACCACAAAGGCCATTTCTGAAAACCAGCTGACGCACTAACCATCTGCCCCAACACAGCCCACGTCATATTATCTGAAACCCTCTTCGTCAAGTGAAAAGAGACGCAGCGTAATTCCAATTATTACCCTCACATCTGTTGACTTCAGCAATCGAGGGAGAGGATGACAAAGAGGGAGGTTGAAACAGAGACACAGAGTGACAGATTTACTGAGTGATGCAGTGAAAAGGGACTGAGGTTTCCGGCAGGTTTGTAGCCCTCAAGCTGTAGGACACCTCCAGAGCCGTCTCGGCTAGTTCCTATCATAATTAATAATGATAGTATTTACGAGGCCTTGCTCTCCCTTTAGGTCCCTGAGGCTGGTCTGTGCCAAACTGCCAATGGAACACAACGGGCTTAGAGAGAAAAAGAAAACGTGTCTGTGAAAGGATAAATAATAAGGTAGATAAAAAATGAAAAAGGGGTCTGTGTGCAAATGCCAGTAGTAAAATTATCTTGTGATTCTTTGGTTTGAGTTGTAGCTTTCCATTTAAACATTTTATTAATAGGTCTGCTGTTTTTGAAATAAATGTATAACCCACAAAATGACATGAAAAATATTACTTCTAAATTTGAAAAGAACCATGTGAGTTACCATGTGAGCGTAACAAGTATATCTTTTACAATCCTATATAATTATTCACACTATATCTTCCGTCTACAAATTAAAATACTTTAAAT
Source organism: Percopsis transmontana (assembly GCA_025447815.1). Classification (NCBI taxonomy): domain Eukaryota; kingdom Metazoa; phylum Chordata; class Actinopteri; order Percopsiformes; family Percopsidae; genus Percopsis; species Percopsis transmontana. Next base: position 10,639 of record JAOEHI010052684.1, on the reverse strand, counting down.
GTGTTGTAGTGAGCTTCCCTCAATTGTACTCCACAAACGTTTGATCCCTATAGGTTTTGGTTTGTATGAAAGTATGAAAAGACCTCAAAACAGTGGTCTGGGGTTCACTTCAAGTGAGCGTGGTCACGGTTCCTTGCTGTCCACACCACGTAAAAATGATCCCATATATTACCGAGCGATCCACTCCACATGCTGAAACTTGAATAAAATTATTGGCCTAATCACATTACTTCCTGTCTCATTGAGTATGTAATCAAAAGCGGCCAAGAAGGGGATGTGGTAGTCTGCAGCAGAGACTGAATGTCTAATTGATATATTGAGCTATGAAGGCATACAAATAGAAATAGAAACGAGGACACAACAATAACGTGTGGTTGACAGAAATGACATTGATGTAGTGCTGGGCGATATATCAAGCATAATGAAATGATTCATATTTTGTTGATGAAAGGTATTAAAATATGTACATAAAGCCCCCTTCTAAACAACAGAGCTGTAAGGCCATGGAAAAATTAAGAGACCACTGCCCATTTAAAAAAATATAATATCTATATACAATTACATTTATATTTAGTAAGATTATTGAATCTATTTTTTACATTTTTGATATTTATATTTATATTTATTATATTTACAAGAATGTGCAGTGGTCTCTTTATTATATCCATGGCTGTACAGTATATCTGGGTGCACTGCTGGATTGTACTGTACTTAACCATGATTCAATATCTACCCAATACAAATCTTTTCAATCACATTACACTAAAACATTCACTTGAGCCAGAGACTGTAGAAAAAATGTACAGCTGTTTACTGTTTAGCATGTGTGATGTTGACCATAGGTTTGTGAAGGAATATTTTAAAGCCAGGAGATTGGATTCACGGGTGCCACCATTAGTTCAGTATTTGAGCTACATTTAGGCAACGTAAGATTGAGATGAGTCAGCATGTATGAAACTGCAGGGAGCTGCCATTCAGCCCTGCCAAATCCTGGTTCAGCGTAACAGCCTCACTAACTGCAGCAGTGTTTAATAGCATTCCCAATGAAAGGACAAAGAAACAAGTGGAAAGACATTGTGTTCTATACAACTAGACACCCCTTTTAAATGTACACCATATACAAAAACAGTTTATTCTTTTTAAGAGCACAGTTAGTCTATTTCCTTGTGATATCAATTTTAGACTATATCGCCCAGCCTTAAGTTGATGATGTGCAATTATTATGGTTTGGAAAAATTTTACTGTGCAAAAGCAAACCTGCTTTGATAAAACTACACTCCTAATAGAATCCTGGATCCATCCTCAATTATTCGCACCATGTGTGAAAACACCCTTAGATTCAAATATAACTTTCTCCTCTTCATTCTTTAAATGGACTAAGTCCTGATCGCTTGGCTCCAGCACCTTCAGGGTTGCCTGAACCGCCACCAGTTTCTGAAGCCTCTCGGCTGAGAGCGAGCTGCCCTGCTTTATGCTGCCAAACTGTGCGGAGAGGCGGTCGCACGCCCCTGTGGTTGGTGGGATTTGGAGTATGGTGGACGCTACGGCGGCCAGTGGCTCGGAGGAACACAGCCCTGTCCACCAGGTGGATGCCGAGACGTGTTGGCAGGAGCTCCATATTCCGTCCCCCTTCCACAAGCCTTGCTTCGCGGAGAACCTGGCAAAGCTGGCGAGCACTTTGCCTTCATCCAGGTTCAGGTGGTGTGAGAGGTTGGAAATCACATAGTAGGCACTGCTTATCTGCTCTGCGGAGAGTGTCTGCTGTCCAACGTGCTTCGGATCCAGCATGTACGCTGCCGCATGAATTGGTTTGACGCAAAACTCCTGGCACCTGTCTAGGGAAGCCAAGACGGCTTTCTGCTCGGCACTGTGCAGCACAGATCCGGTGAGAGAGGCTCCAATGTGGTACCTCAGCTGACTGAACATTTCAACAACGCCGGAAAGGGCGGCATCTTCTCTTTTTATGTGGTCAATGTAATTCCCAACTAGGTAGAGCAGGTTTTGACTGCTACTTATCCCTTTCCAGAATGTGGTGTCCTGCAGCGTGGCCCTTAAAGAGGCCTCAATGTCCAAAGTTGGGGAGACTGCCATCTCTTGAAGAGAATTCTGCCCCTCAAGGAGGCTGTTGTACATGTTAATCACGGCGGTCCAGTCGGCGGCGGACCAGTCATGAAGCACCAATGTGGTTCCATTATTCTTTGTGGTTTGCCAGTGTCGGAAAGCCTCTGATAACGCTGTTCTGTCTCGTAAGTACCTCACCACCTGCTCGGCCCTCCGGCACAGCGCTTTCATAGACGGCTGTCCCGCCAGCTCATCAAAGAGCCGTCTCAGGCCGAACGCTGTGCAACCGATGGCTGAAATGTGCGGGAAGGCATCCTCTATTTGAGCCCAAGCGAGCCTCATGTCCGGGGCATTGTCCGGGGCATTGTCCGTGACAACGGCAAACACCTTTTCCGGTCCTACTTCGTTTATGATTTCATTTAGTTCCTCAACGATAGATGTACTAGTGTGCATGGGCTCCTTTATCTGCGTGCTTTTGTAGTAAAGTGGCAGGGGAGTGGATACAATGTAATTGATTGTTCTGGTCTCTTTGGACCAACCATTGCAGACGATGGCAACACAGTCTGCCTTCCCTATTGTCTCGTGAACCTGGCTTTGTACTCTGTCGTATTCACAGTCTAACAGATGAGAGGACAAAGCCTGTTGGGTGGGCGGACAGTAGGCAGGCCGGAGCACGCTGAAGAACCGCCTCCAGTAAACGTTTCCTGTGAGACTGAGGGGCGAGGAAGTTGCGTACACAGCTCTTGCTAGGCACTCGTCGGCAAACGCCTGGCTGCCCTGATCCACCGAATCGATGAGGAACTGTCCTCCAGGGGTGGCAGACGGCAAAAACGAGGAAGAGGGAACAGGGATGGAGGCAGTCGAACTGCCGCCTCCGCCCGGTGAGCGCTGCGTGACGGCAGAGTAGTCCTTGCATTTGTCCAAATGCATCTGCATCTTGGTGGCATTTTTTGAATGAGTCCTTGAGCAGTAGTTGCATATGAAGGTTTCCCTCCCATCTCTGATGGCTGGAGTGAAATGCTTCCACACACCCGACTGCATACGTGGCATTGTACTCTAGGGGGAAATTGAAGAAAAAATATTGTTACTTTTAGAAGGCTATATCGGTTCTACCGATAATTGGTGCTACATAATACATGGCCTTAACACTACACTAACAATAGACAGTATTTTGAACTAACAATACTTATGTTGCTACACAGAGCCTAAAATATAATCCATTAAATACCATTTACTACTCTTATCGGACATAAAACTATTAAAAACAGAAACTAATTTTGAAAAAGGGAAATTGCAAACTAAAGCACCTATTTGCATAAACGTAACTCTTTAAATAGTAATTAAATTATGAATTATAAAAATGTAATAATATGGTACCTCTTATATACCCTTCTAATCAAATAATACCTATAATGCTCCATCTTTAATTCAGATTTCCAAGCTTTGTCTGGGGGGGAGGTGCATTCAGAGTTATTGCTTTTTTCCAGCAATTCCTTGGATGATGTATCTGTAAACTACAGATTGATTGTTGCGTGGAAAGATTAAATTCTTCTATAACTTAAAGCTTTGTGCAGACGGCAGCATATTTTGCCCTTAAGAATCATATCTTGAGCTGTCCATTTTCCCTTGTATCACAGCCAAACATTCTTAAGGCTAGGTAGTTAATAGGTAGCCTAGTTATTGCGGCGTTTGAGTGATGGCTATCCACAACTTTTCAGAATAACAAGTAGAACTCCTCAACAAAAAAAATGAAAAGTCTGGTTTTAATTAAACTACTAATTAATTTTGGATATATTTTGAAATTTGTTTATTTAAATTTTGGCACAATTTCCTGCTTTGTCTTTCCAATTGTAAAAGCCTACATGTTACAAGGATGAGACCGTGTTTATTGTGTAACAGCACAGTAGGAGTCTAGCGACATAACAGGTTTCATTTCAAGTGTTCAAGTGTTAAGACTTTTTACAACCACTGTGAAAGAAAGGCAAAATCATTAAAGGTTTATGGCATTCATTAATAAATACAAATGTAATAAATGTATTGCACAGTTACAAAAGCTTTTCAAATGATAGCAAACAATGTATGGATACATATTTTCCAGGCTAAGAGACAAACAGTAGTACCCTAAGGTATAACCCACGTTGTAACGTCATTATTATTTGAGTTGTATTAGGATCAACATGTTGAAATGCATCATCTCGTTTTCAATGGGGCACTGAGACTATACAAGTGTGAATTTGTTAACAGGGAATAGGAAATAAATAAATAAATAAAGTAACAAAGAAAGAAACAAAGCAACAATGAAAGACGCTACCGGTATGGACAAATATCCTACAACAGTTTTGTCCTTATTAACTGGTATTTCACCTACCTATAAAACGTCCCTTTTCACGACGTACAGGTAAAAAAAAATCTAAATAATAGGCGCCTAATAGTCGACCTTGATTGAAACCAAGGTTAGTTCTCCCAGCTAAATCAAAAGTTAAGACGCTACAAAGAACAAATAGTGATGAGGTGATACAATATGAAACCAATAGTTTCATTACTAGTCGTGAGGATCGTAAAGGGTAATGTTGCACCGCTACATTTGTAACAATTTTAACATAAGTGCGTAATTTCCAGTCACGATTGTGGAAAATGTACAAAAATTAGCAGGGAAATTGCCCTCTTTGTTTTCCCGAAGTACTTCCTGAAACTCCACGCTCTGTCAAGTACGGCAGCTCCGATAGGTCAATTAGTATGTACCGCAAAAATGCCACCCTCGACGTGAACAACATGCTGTATTGCAGGACTTAACCAGGCTCTACCTACTGTAGGCTACAACAGTGGTGATATAATTCGTAAAGGGTGCCACTGCCGCTGGATACTTCAAGGTAAATATTTTTCAGTTACAGTACTTTTTTGATACGACTTGAAAGTATATAGACATGATGATTAATTCAGTCTCAACATGTTTATAATCTACATAACGAGACTAAATGTCTCCAGTCTCTCAATTGTTTCTCATGAGAAACGAAATTAGGAAACTTCCTCTACAAAAGATATCAACAACGTCGTCAGTAACGCTACATTTTAACTCAATTAATGCATCTCAAATATTTCTTGATGTTATCCAAAATATGTACATTTGGATGAACCTGCAGTTTAGGCTCATTGTCTGCTAAGCTTGTTTATTTTTCTTAAGGGATTTTAGGAGAAATAATTGTGTCACAAAAGAGACTAAAATGATCTCTGTGTAGTCTCTAAGCAAAAGAAGAGAAACACCTGAGAAGCACTATATTCCTCTGGGGAAGCCACTGTTAATGCAAACAGGTGTTTTGAGTCAATATGGTTAAGTAGACATTTATCAGGTTGAGGGTAGACACTTCTATGCTGCAAATTTGCACTGCAAAAAACACTGAAGATTCTTATATTTATATTAGAAAATATATATATTTTGAACGCAACAGTGGGATTTGTGGGGTATTGTATAACTGGCCACACCGGGGTAAAATTTTTAAAAATTTCTATATTGTGTGCCCAGTTGCAGGTTTTCTGTGCATTTGAGCTAGACTTTCTGTTTCCATGTATTGTATAACTATAAATATTATTAGAGAAAGACAGGATGTCCGCCCACAGTAAAACACTTTCTTTATATATTAAAAAAACAGGTGCAACAAAACATCAGAAAGATGTCAATAAAGGAGGCACTGCAGAAGCCTATACAGTCTGAGGTCTAATTGGACACATAACTCAATACACCTGTCTTGGGTTACAGGGGCTAACAACACTTGTTAGTATGAAGGTTTGTTCATGGCTGTATATTTACAAAAGAAATGTATGTACACCTGGGCGGTCATAATCGGTTAGCATGGGCACTCTGACCCATGAGTGCCCATGCTAACCGATTATGACCGATTATGAGACTATGACACCATCATAGTCTAGTGGTCTGGGTGTTCGACTCAGCTGGAAGGTCATGAGTTCGAGTCCTGGTGTTGGCCCACCTGTAAGCATCCTTGAGCAAGATGCCTAACTCCTACCTGCTCCTTGTGATACTTGTAATTGTAATAAATTACAAGTGTAATTGGATGTAATTGGATAAAAGCATCTGCTAAATTACTTTATCAGGGACCCAATCAGCGAAGCTGTGGAAACCTAATATAAAATAAAATGTTCTGCAACTTTTGCCACAGTAGCCCTTCTGTCTGTTTGATGCCCTTGCGAGTTGATGAGCCTGCCCATTTCCACCCCATCCAACACATTGACTACAAGAACAGACTTTGCTTACGGTCTAATATATCCCAGACCTTGATGTCGTTGTTACGAGATAATCAACGTTAATCGCTTCATCTGTGATTGTACAATGTTTTTCGGCTCATCTGTGTATATATCCGGTTTCCATCCCATGCATCACAGTTTTGGGGTTTAGCAGTTCCCCTCACTACTTGCAAGTAGTTTGTGATAAACCAATCACAGTAGTTCAACTGAAATCCTTCATCTATCATTGCAGATTTGCTAATCACTCTTCTTTTAATGTATCGATGCCGTTACATTTATGCGGAATTGTTCATCTCTATATTTAGCTTTCCGACTATAAAATCCATGTTAAAGTCTTGTCTGCTTGGAATCCAATCAGGGCTCTCGGACAAATGGTGACTGAATCTTCCACACTGAGCAAGGGCAGTTTTAGACTCGCAATTTGTCTAAGGGAGTGTGGTTGCAATACAATAGGGATGAATCCAGACTGGTACATGTAATGGTAATGGTTAGATGGCAATGTAATGAAAGCTTGTGTATATTTATTTTCTGAAAGCTTTTCTGTGAATTCACAAACGGTGTTATACTTACTTTTCCCGAGCGCAAGCTGTCTATAGACTAGTCAAAGGTGATGACTAAGTATATAAACACATTTTATTGCATTTGTCACACTGTACCACTCAAGGAAATGGGTCCCTACACCATAAATGACTTAGTGTGGGGGTGACATTTGTAGACCATACATCTGTCATTAGTCTTGCCAGGGGCATTTATGATTTTAATTTTTTTTTTATATAGAAGTATCTGTGTTTGTGTGGAATGGAGTGCGCAGCCAAGGTAAACGTACTGTATTTCTGTCTAATTTTGTAGCAATCCGAGCTGGTATTGTCAGGTTCTATCATAACGAATTTTTGAAGGGGAACATACACTTACACACACCTCTGAAAGAGAGCGAAAGAGAGGAGGGAAAGAAATAGCAGGCAGGCACTGGGACCTCACCATGAAAATGTCATGCTATTATTTTCTATTTTCTCAGTGTTGACTAAGTGCAGGAGGCCCAACTGGTCTGGGAACACCCTGGTCCAAGGCAGTGCATATTAGCAGATGGAGTACAGCTCCAGACCACAATGACCCCAGCAGAGAAGGAAGGGAGTGAGACAATGTCATATCACAGAAGCAATGGTTGCACGTTTTATATACTTGAATTACTTGATAGGGAATTTAAATGGGGACAGAGGATTGCACAAGAGGCTAGTTAAAATCCCAATGTTCATGTAGGGAACAGCCATTCTATTTAATTAATTATTAAAACTTCCTAAAAATATAGAATATAAATATAGCCTATACTTAAATAAATACATTTTCATAGGTCAAAGGCTAGGCAAATTCCCAACATGCACTTGGGGTGCAACCGTAAAAAAAGCCAATAGCCTGCTGTTTTTTGTTCTTGTTTGGTTTGTGACTTTGTTAGACTCCCTGCCATAATTTCCTCTATAATCCCATTAAATATAAAACAGTACAACACTCTACTAAAAGTGGTGTCATGCAAGCTTTTCGATTGAACTGTAACATTTCCAATCTATTTTTAGTCATACAGTATTAAAGTTTGCCATAATGGTATTGATGACACATGTATTCTATCTCTTTGTTGGTTATTATGGAGAGTGGGCTAAAAGATTACCATTTTAAGTAAGGCTATACTTTAGTGTCCACGTGTGAAATGTCCTGTTGTATAAATCTCTGTCAGCTTAATCGCTAAATGCTAGCCTTTGATCCGAAAGAGTTATGACTAAAAATCACAGTGACTATGAAATTAAATACTTAAAACTTGAAAAATGACCATACAATTTAGCTGTTGGAGGTCTTTAGGGCAATCAATGGAGAACCGTTAGCTTAATCATTTAATTTAAATCATATCATGGAAACATTAGCAACCTTTAGTGAGGTCTGTATTTGAGAAAAAAATACATTTTAGAATTAGATGACTTAATACACCGTGGGTTCATCTTTCAGAAAAGTGCATTTGAGGTTATGAATGTGCTGTTTTCAGCAACAGTCATTAATGGAATTTTTTTTTAATCTACAAAACCTTGATTAACAAAGGGTTTTCACATAAAACTGTGTTGCTACAAAGGATGCAGATTTAAAACCTTCTGCTTCAAATAAATGTTGGGTACATCTGGGCCTAGACCATTATTGTTTGTTCTAAATAAACTACTGTACACTGGACTGTATATTTGTTCTCCTATTTCTCCCATCTGTTTACTTCAATTGAGTTTTCGTCTTAACTTAATGTGTAAAACAACAGTAACACAAGTAAGGCTATAGATAATTATCAGACTATAGATCATATTGATATTACCTCCTAGAGTAATTTCCCTGATGAAATTACACCAGGTAATTCTGTAAGTCTCTATGCATATCAAAGTTAACTGTCTCACAGCCTATGATCACCTAATTACAGTATCTTGTTATAATCATCTGATTCCTGGATAATATTCATGGCCGTTCTTCTGCCTTCCATTGAGTCTTACCCCTTCCCACAGTACCTTTACCACCCAGCAGAGGCCACTGTGGCCAAGCACCACTGTGTTACCTGATCCCCTATTAAGTGACTAGCTAAACATACAGTATCTACCCAAAAGGGTACATTACCATATTTCAGTATCTACTGTACACTTATTACCTATCTAGATGACAATCAATCTCTTTTTCTCTATATTATTTCAATCTACTGCCTAATTGTTATGACTTGGCCTCAGCAGAATACAGTGTTTGTCTACTTATCATCATAGTTATGCTACCTGGTCCCCCTCTCTATCCCTTTGGTCTCATCCACTTACCTCCCTTCAGTAGGATAACTTAAACAATTGAGTAAACACGTTGACAGTGACTTGCAAAGGTACAATAGTGCATTCAAAGAGCAGAAACCCTATAAGATGGATGTCTGGAACAAGTTGAGAGCTAAATGTGGCGTGTCTCCTCTCTGAACACAACCAATGTCCCGTAAGAAAGCAGGTGTGCAGCTGAAGAAAAGGGTGGACCAGAATCTAACAGGAATGACAAAGGTAATGGTTCAGAAATAGGAACGGTGGGCAAGCCAATCACTCCTCCTCATCCTTCAAAGTGTTATGGAGGTTTATTTCAGGTTTCAATGCCAAAATGACGGTTCAGCAAGTCCCAGCAACGATTCCATCCAATCAATACGGCTTTGAAAAGATCACCGCCATTTGTCTTTGAAATAATCTGCCATCTAACAGCGGTTATAGGTCTGTTTGTTTATCTTCTATGTGCAAGGCGAAGTGAAAACACAACAGAGTGGATACATCTCTTAACAACTTGCTAAGTCACTGAAACAGCCATATTAATGATTAAAGTGGGCTGAAAAGCACATAGTCTTTGTAGATAAACACCAAAGCTGTTGTTTACTGTAGTAGGAGAAAGAAGCAAATCATCTGTGTTGAGGACTGTAAAAATAATGAGTATCTCCAACTCTGCAAGGCTACCCTCAACCACCTCGTCTGTGTTGGCAATGGGCTTGAAGACGAAGCATTGCTGAGAGAGATGGATAATTTGTTTACTTTATAGAACACAACTAAAAAACTAACCCAAAAGGCCAACTAAAAAGTTTTTAAGTTCTTCAGCTTATTCTCCGAATAATTATTATATTTTTATCTGATGGCTGTCAGAGATGGCTAACATGAATGCTTTCTTGTAATAAAACCTCTCCCCAACAAATGTTGTATAATGAGGCATTTTGAAACCGTTTCAAAATTTCACATGGTGTATTTAGGCCATATGCCACCGTGAACCATCAAGATATAAACATGAATGGAGACAGGGGCATTAGTATGTCGATATATAAACCTATCGAGACCAAACGTGGAGTTTGAGCCTTGCAGTCTTTCTGTATGTAATGGATTACTATTTTAGAATAACGGTCAATGGGGCTCTGGTGGCAGCCCCTCCGGCCGCTAGGGGTTAGCGTTCTCTATTGTGCGGCCCGCCCCGTCCTGGACCCTGTTGTCTTTGACAATAATGGGCGGAGGCCTGTATCTGTTTACATATGTTACATACACTATTCAGATCTTAATAATTTGAAGTTACACATGTACACACGTGTATGTGTGTGTGTGTGTGTATATATATATATATATATATATATATATATATATATATGTATATGTTTATATGTATGTATATGTGTGTATGTGTATGTATATGTGTGTTTGTATATATATGTATATGTGTATGTATGTGTGTATATATATATATATGTGTGTGTGTATGTGTATATATATATATATGTATATGTATATATGTGTGTATATATATGTATATA
>JAOEHI010052683.1:0-16332 GCA_025447815.1 Percopsis transmontana | reverse complement strand
TAAATATGTTTCTTGATTCAGCACTTCAAAGCACGGACTGGCCTCAAGTTTGTATATGGTTATATAAATACCATCACTTGGTGTCACGAAAGCAGTAGCACATAAATTGCCATGGTGATTTATTCTGTGCAGCTAGCCTGCTCCAGACCAGGCTAACAGCTAATTTTTATCAGCCTGCATTAAAATACCACAGATACATAGGCTACTATTATTATTTTAGCATTATGATGGTAGCCTACCATTATGCACTTTATAATTAGCATTGTTACACATTTTTTACATTCTACCTTTTCAATGACATGCACATTATTGGATGACATCGTAGATGATTAAGCACTTATATTGAGAACAGCTTTCAGACGGGAAAGAATGTTTCGGGACAGGTCTGACCCGTTGGCTTTTCCTGACAATTATCTGCATGAGCGTTAACGCTTTTCTGGGGATAGCATCCGCTACCTGTGCAGACTGCTGGGTCCCAAAATTCAGCACCGCACTGCACGAAGCCATGCCTTGACTTTTACAGATGATCTGTAAAGGTTTTTTCTCTGTTTTTTCGCTAGTGGTATGTTCCTAAATGCAGTAGGAGATGCTGAAAATCTGAGCAAAACCACTATTTGCCGCACCATCAGAAGTGTTTATTTGGCATTAAAAGGATTTACCTACATCTTCATAACCTTCCCCGGCCACAGAAGAATGAACCACATCAAGGAGGGATTCTACAACACTGCAGGTAACATGAATTAGGCTACACATCACAAAAAGAAACTTTAGAACAGGTGGACTACTTTTCTTTCTTTTTTTGATACAGAATTCCCTAATGTTATTGGTGCGCTGGAATACACATACATTAGGATAAAACGCCACACTAGGTCAAGCCTAGATTTTTCTCTTATCCTGGATTTCTAAATTCGGCTTTTGTGAAACAGCCCTGTTTAAGTATAGTTTTGAGGTACTTGTATTTTGACTATTCCCATTTTCTATTACTCTATACTTTATACTCCACTATATTTTGGAGGCAAATATTGTACTTTGTACTGCACTACATTTATTTGATAACGCACAGATTCAGATTATTTATATAAATCATCTAGTTAATTATGATGTATTATTGTAGATTAAGCTACCCAGCAGTATATAAAGTAATTAAGATGAGCCCCACCTTCACCAGGTGCAAGATTAAAGTGATGAACACATCAATGATGATAATACTTTTATACTTAAGTAGGATTTTGAATGCAAGACTTTTACTTGTAACAGACTTTTACACTGTGGTATTGCTACTTTTACTTCTTCCACCACTGCAACAAACAGTACCGGTAGGCAAATAGTCTATAGTCTACCTTGAACATATAAGCACTTTTTAACAACCTACATACATGAAGTAGATTTCTTCTCTCCTTTACCACTGAGTGGGCCAAATTGCTGCCATCAGACACATTTCACATTTGTGTAGAGAATGCAGAATCCGAACTGCGATGAGAAGCTGTATCAACATCTGTCTTTTCTATACTGGATGGCAGAGGTCCATCCAGAAATCCTTCAGATAATAAAAACCGGGCCAGGTTTTCCTTCTGCTTGGTCACTTAACCAGGTGATTTCAATTATTAGTCCCTGTAATCGAAGTCACCTGGTTAAGTGAACAAGCAGAAGGAAAACTTGGCAGGACTTTTCCACCTCTGCTGGATGGAATGGTAGTCGTTGCTGGTGGACCACCCCATATCTGCTCACATAGTTCAAAGTAGTTAAACCACTCTGCCATGACACTTTTCTGACCGGACTCCAGTGCTTGCCTATATTTCCTCCGCATCGCCTTCAGCTTGGTGGTGGTGATGGCCCTGGTGATATCCTCCTTGTGATGAGGAAACGTCTCAGAAGGCTGCTGCTATAGGAATGAGCTAGGATGTTGGAGATTTTTTTTAAACAGTGCTTGTGTGGTACCTGTGTATGTATGGACTTGGTCTCAGACAAAGCAGAGCAAGGGTGAGGTTGCACCTCTTTATTCGTCTCAATATAGAGCACAGTGTAAGAAACTGTTTTATACACAGCTGTGAGGGCTGAAGTGGATATATTAATTTCCTCCACAACTTGTTACTTACAGCGAAACCTACAGGGCATCTCCAAGGAGGCCCTTTGACTATGAATGCAAATGGGATCTCTGTCTGTTAATAATGAATAGGCGCTGATAAAATAATAAATATCAAATGTTCCTCTCAGACCTTTTCCTCTCCTGCGTCTCCGATTAGTTTATCAGGACTCTGCCGCCCCAAACACTTTGGCCTTAATTATTTAAATGTCTGAAAAATTATTATAATCATTTTTTGGACGCAAATGCCATTATTCAGTTTGGAAAAACTGGAATGGAAATGGGGGAGATTAAATATTTAGCAACACACAATCCCTTCAATTATTTTTCAGATGCATGAATGTAAAAAACACATCCATATTTAAATAAGCATTTTTAAGGCAAAATAATTCCTGCAGCAATTTAATATGCTGTTGTCAATTATTCACGCCAATCTCCCTCTCGACACTTTTCGACATTTATGTTTAATCACATGCAGGAAAACAATAATTTGTCTGTCATTTCTTTTCCCTCAAGCCACACATTTAAATGGAAAAGTTTGAGTAGGAAACATGACATACCGATCAGATTTGCATTCAAATAGAATGGTGGTGTGACTTCTGTTGAAAGATGTTCCTTTCAACCTTCAGGTTTTACAGCAACATTAACCTGAATATCCCTTTGGGACAAATAAAGTAGGCTACTATCTTATTAAGTGACCATACCTTATCTCAGTATTATACCATTTCATGCCTATAGGGCAGCAACAAAAAAAAAACCCCACAATATTCCACAATTCAGAAAAAAGCTAGCATGTCTAGCAAATATCAGAATGATCTTCCATTTCAAAAGTCATCTTTACTTGTGACTAAAGATGTCCTGTATAATTTAACGTGTACCCTGTAAATAAATACCCTTTAACACAACTGTTTTACACAATTCAGCTTCAACATTTGACTGTCTAATGATGATAATGGAAAATAAAAAAATACAATTAACATAATATATGAGATCATCTCTCATATTCTTTCACTCCAGCAGATGTCTCGAATTGGTGCATTTACATTTTTAAAGAGCGGTTGCTCTGTTACCATGGTGACAAAGGGCATGTTTCCTAACCAAAATCTGTGGGGAACACAACAAAACAAAGAAAGACAGACAGAGATCCTCTCAGACCTAACACATTAATAGCCTACATTTAAAATGGTGCTTCAGCAATGGGAAGTCACAGGTAATGTAATAGATATTCGATGTCTCAAACCTGCAACCTTGTCGGACTGTGGTATTTGCCTCATGGTCCAGATAAGTAGACTAGGCCTAACGTTACACTGCAAAATCTTCAAAACGTTTTTGGTAAATAAAATATAATGCATAATTAGGCTAAACCATAGGCTACTTATAGGCCTACACAGGTTCTTATGAAGCTAGTAGCTACCAACTGTTACAGTAAAACTGACAAAATCTGTTCAGAACATAAACTGCATGGCGAGTGAATAATGAGGCTGTCAAGATAATGGGCCCAAGTTTCCCGGTAATGGCGCAAGTCCACGGCGCAAATCGATCTAAGGTGTGGCCAACAGGCTACTTTTTTGCTACTTTCGGGACAGCGGTAAGTGGGCGGAGTTGTAAAAGGTTTGGATTAGAATGAATACATTATCAGTAGGAGTGGTGGGGGCTGTCTTCAATTAGGGCCAATCAAATCAGCTCCCCCAATTCCCTTAACAGCAGCACACTCTGTCTCGGCGAACTGCCAATTTCGTAATAGGCAAGGAAAGGCCAGACAGACAGAAAAGCTTCCCCCGGGCACATCTATTAAACCAATATAATACGTGTGTATATATTTTTATTTGTGATTAAAAAGGTTGAAGACAGTAGTCATTAGTTAAAAAATTGACATAATAGATCCCATGAAAGTGGCGTGTGTGATTTTGGATAGGTATATGCTTAGTGCACCTTCGCCTAAAGCCCAGAAACTACCACACAACGCCTGCGTCTGAGACGTGGTCTGACTAGCACAAACCAAACTTGCGCTGCGCCACCTGATTTTTACTGACACACACAACTGCGCTACCACCGCCATTTCAGCGCAAGCCATGTCATGGCGCGCCGGGAAATTAACAAACGCACCCAGGCGAGAGAAAAAAAACCTTGCGCCCTACAAAATTGTCACAACGTCTGCTTTAGCACTACTATAGCCCAATGTCATGTAAGATAGCCTACGCACACTCACTTTTTCATACACACCTCCATACCCACACACGCAAACACTGCATGGCTTATAAGGACTATAGACCCAGGGGCCCTATCCCCTGAACTACAGTACAGTGAACAAACCAGCTCCTCTGATTTATGGAAATGCAGATGAGAGTTTTATGCCTCCCTGATAACATACACAAACTAGGATCACTCATGGGTGCAAACCTCTAACAAAAGGAAGGACAAAAGAATGTCAAATACTGTAAGAAATGTGTCACCTGGAAGGAAGAATGGTGATTAAATAATTTGTGTGCTTGCAGCTGTGTGTGTGCATGGGTGTATGGTTTGGTTTGTGCATTGTACATTGATTGACAGACTTTAAGTAACATGATTGCAACATGATGATAGTGATGGCTGTAATTAATGTGTATACAACATTTATGTGAGTCCCTTCATACTCTGGTCAGGGTTTGTTGTTTACATGTTAATATTTATGGGAATATTTGTGTGTATTATTTATTTGTATGTATCTTTGTTTTATATTTGTTTGCAGTTGTTCTGGCATCTGAGTGTAAATGTGTATTTGTACATCCTTAGTGTGTGTGTTTAGGTGATATTGTAGTATTGTTCCATACAAGCTTGACAGAGCTGCATACAGGCTAAGATGCAATCTGCTTCAACTGTGGTCAACACCCCGAAACACAGACAAGCCGATTTTATCATTATCAAGATAGTCTAGTGGTCTGGGTGTTGGCCTCCCAGCTGAAAGGTCATGGATTCAGGCCCCTGAGTTGGCCTATTCCTATCCTATCTTTGTGCAAGATGCCTAACCCATATCTGTTCCTTGTAATTGCGCTCATTGTAAGTCTGTTATTGTGTAGACACATCATACCATTCCACATCTAAAGGGGTGTTTGTATTGTATTTACATGTCCAATAGGGAGAAATCAAAATATTGATGAAAATTCTCTATTTGACTGAATTTGCTGCCTGAAATATGCTCAGATGACACACTGAAAAGTTTGTAATAATTCTCATTTTGTAAATAAGGTAGCAATGCATCAATAGCATGATAGGGGGCAGGATAGTCTAGTGGTCTTGTTGTTGGACTCTCAGTCAGAAGGTCTTGGGTTCAAGCCCCAGAGTTGGCCTACCTGTAAGCATCCTTGAGCAAGATGCCTAACCCCTATCTGCTCCGTGTAATTGTAAGTCACTTTGAATAAAAGCATCTGTTAAATTACCTAATTGTAATAGTATCATCAATATCAGAGTATCCTTACCCTTCAGATCATTACATCCTACCCCCATCTGTTTGGAGTGTTTTTCCTTACACCAACCATAGCCTCTTTTTCTCTCTCATCTTCAACCCACCCCACCCCCTGCTCCTTCAGAGCAACTTTTAGTGATTAATGGGAGTTTTAATTGTCATGCACACTTTTATGCTCATTAAACTGTATTATGTAGCAGTTAGGGTATTAAAGTTCAGTGCGAAATTTCATGCATACTAATGAGAATGCAAATAAAAACCACATAAAAGGACACGTGGGGTGCGTGTGAGCCCCAGGAGGCTGTAAGTGTCATTATCATCATGCTAGCCATCCTGGCTGAGTGGGGAGAAGAGTTCAGAAATGGCAATCATGCATGTTAATGAGTGTCTGAGAAAGAAAATTATTACAGGGGCAGGATAGTCTAGTGGTCTAGGCGTTGGACTCCCAGCCGGAAGGTCATGGGTTCAATCTCCGGAGGTAACCTACCTGTAAGAATCCTTGAGTAAGATGCCTAACCCCTACCTGCTCCATGTAATAGCACCATGTAATTGTAAGTCGCTTTGGATAAAAGCGACGGCTAAATGATCAAATTGCAAATTGTAATTACCTATTCTTGAAAAGCTGAATGTTTGGAGAAATACTACACTCACTAGGGGGCAGTATATAGTACAAACGGAGGTCACCTTAGGGCAGAGAAGTTCAGACAATACAGGCAGTGGAAGTTCCAACTAGATGACCTCAATATTAAAATACTGATAAAATTCCAGCAGCAATCAACACACAAAAACATTCTTCGTGAACCCAGCAGGGTTTCCACAGCAAGGAGGAAAAGTGGAAAAATGAGGAACCTGCAGGGGGCAGTGTAAGTGTAAATAGACCAAGCCGTAAATATAGAGAGTTTGGACAACTAGGTTTAAACTGGTATGCCCTATGATTGGTTTAGGTGCTGTCATGTGACTCACAGGTGTCATCTTGTTACCCACCTCATCCATCACATTAACCTTGAATTCATGTGATGTCAATTACAATTATTTGAGAATAATCATACTGGGTAAATTCACGTGAACGCCCCCTAAACTCGGAAAGTCAGAGAAAATGTTGGTACATGAGTTGATGTCATACACGTAGAAACATGGCAGACAACATCGAATCTTTGATTGATGATAAGAAATATTTGGTGAAAATTCACATGTTGCATCTTTAGCCAACATGTAATTTGTAATCTGGTATTATGTTGTAACGTTAGTTGCTGTCCACATAGAGTGACCTAGATTTGGGGGCAGGCGTGGGTTAAAGTCCCAGAGTTGGCCTACCTGTAAGCATCCTTTAGCAAGATGCTTACAGAACCCCTATCTGCTCCATGTAATAGCATCATGTAATTGTAAGTCGCTTTGGATAAAACCATCTGCTAAATGACCTAATTGTAGATAAGTTATTTACTAGCAGTAGCCCTGATAACAAGCCAGGCAAAGCAATATTTTTGTGGTTTCAGGTAATGTACTTGTGTGATAATACAAATACAACACATCTTTTTAGTGTCCATGTTGTTTCCACATTCTGACTTAAAAGCACATGAACACACTGAAGTCGGAAGAACGATTTCACAACTCGGGAATTGAGACCATCAGAGGAGCATGTGAATGCAGAATACATTATACTTATAGCCAAATTATTTATATAATTGATTCTAATTCATACAGTGTTTATCGGCAGGGATGGGCAATTTGTATTTTAACTAAATGTGATTAATTGCAAATGTGATTGTGCCGATGGTAATTATGTTGTTAAAAAAATAATACCAGGTTTGAATTTATTCAAATGTATTCAAATTTAAAATTTACCAGTAAATAGTAGTTTATTAATACTTTTTCTCACACTTTTTCTGCTTGCTTGACATACATGAGAATCATATTGAAGCATTGTATTATCTTATTATGTATTATTACTACATTCAGAAGCCTACATACACATGCTAGGCAGAAGTGCTTGCAACAAAACTCACCATGTAAAAGCCAATTCTTTAGCTACATTATTCAAAAGGCAGAATTTGTGTATTTGTCTAAGTCTATTTCCCAAATTGGCAGAATATTGGGCCTATTGTTGAATTGTCCAAACTCTCTTAATTTACGGCTTTGAAATAGACCAACTCATTACGGCTCCAATATTAATTCATGCTAAATTATTTGAAATTATTACCGTTAAAACCAATAATTCTCTTTAATGGTAAAACAGAGATAGCCATACCTAAACAAGATGGAGACAAATTATTAGTACGTTAATTTGACACTGTGTCAATGTTCATATTATTTTGATATTATCAGTTGGTTTATGGTCTAAATTTAATGTATTTAACCACTAAGGCCATTGGTGTGTTTTGATGGTAGTTTATCAATTGCAGTATTGTGTCATGAAATAATAGTGATTCCTGCAGCCCATTGCACACCTCTTTAATATTTTGATGTATTTTTTGCATTGGAAAACAGGGTGTCTCTAGGCTTTGGTCCTTATGCCCTTCTTGACTCTATGTATGTTGTTTTAGTAAAACATTTTGCATTTTGCATCATAAAAAAACTGTTTTACTATTCAAGTCAGAATATGAGTGTGTGTGTGTGTGTGTTTTATATTGTCGGAGGTGTAAAGAGAAAGATATGGCTTTCTAAAGAGGTTGTGATTTTTATCTTTGATCGTCAACCTTTTCAAGACCACATCTCCTTTGGTGTAAATGAGCCCACCCGCCTTTGTTTTCTAAGTGGCGTTTTCCTCGCACGAATCCACATTCCAGTGTACCTTTAAACGTCATGGAGGGCGTATCTGGGATACACTGCGCCCTCCCCCGCAAACCACGAGGCCCCACTGTTGACAGGCCCGACCAGACCTCCCCATACACCGCCTTCATCTGGCAAGACACCGTGGCCTGCTCACATATTCGTTACCGGCAATTGCCAACACAATAGCCTATATATCTACGAGGAAACCAGAAAAGCCAACCCGTATCCCGTTCCCAGCGCTTCCTTCCCCGGCGTGGTCTGGAGAAGCTGGATTAACAGACGTTTGGGAATTCCGCCTCGCATTCCATTTTTAGCACAGCCATCAGCGGAGAGGCCACGCCCCTTCCTTAAACTGTCAACAAAGGGGTTCGACGAGGCCTGGAAGTCCCGCCCCAAGTTTCCTAAAAAGGAGGCTTTGCCCGTACACGGCGAAGCGTCCACCGGAGCGTAACCTTTCCCCGTCCCGTTCATATGGTGCTTTGACTTCCTCGGTCGACGATAAAGAAGCGGAGCTATCATGGCGGAGCGCGTGCAGCAGCCCTCAGCCAAGAGGCTCTGCTGTAGATCGGGCTTCACCACGGCGTGCCGACAGGGCCAGCGGGCCGGTGGAGCGGCGTGTGGGGGCTCAGGCGCGGCCCAAGGCAGTTCGAGCAAAACCCAGAGCCCAGAGTCTCTTCTGGACATCGCAGCGAGAAAAGTCGCAGAGAAGTGGCCGTTTCAGCGAGTAGAGGAGCGTTTTGAGCGGATCCCAGAGCCCGTGCAGAGACGGATCGTGTACTGGTCGTTTCCGAGGAGTGAACGGGAGATCTGTATGTATTCATCGTTCAGCACGGCAGGAGAGGAGGTCGGGTCTAGCGGGGAGAATAGCGACGAGACGCGGCTTCCGTTCCGACGAGGCGTCGCTCTGCTTGAGGGCGGCTGTGTGGACAACGTCCTGCAAGTCGGTGAGTGTTGCTGTTAAAATGCTGTGGAAATAAAACTAACATGTGACAAAAATTTCTCATCAAATCAATAAATGCTGCAGCATTTAAATAATTTTGTTACTGTTAGAATATTGAAATGTAGGCCGATAAGATTTTCTGGCTGATAGGGTTACAACAAAGGATGCAATGATCAGTACGGTAGCTACAAAGGGGGTTTAAACGGGAATGCGCTGGTTGACTATTTAAACGGGATTTCGTATTGGGGCACCTTTTTTATAGTATAAAATGCACTTCCCGTTTCGCCGTGTTTATGATTTTGACAAATTTCTCCCAATAGCCACACCAAAACAACCGAAACTCGACCATGCTCTAGTCTAGATATTTGTATCCATACGTATAGGCTATCTACCAATATGGACAATATATTTTCTTTACTGAAACTAGAACAGGACAGAGGAATGCATACACATATTCACCCACTTATATATTCTGATTGTTTATTTTCCCTAAAGTAATGTGAAATTGCTGCGTCTCATTTCATCCAAAGGCCCTGAACATTTAGTAGCCTACATGTTTTGGGGTCAGGTCATGTGAAATGAAAGCTATGACACATCGGAATGAAAACGTGTGTGAAATATAATGTAAAAATGTATCTTTATACCCTTTTAGAAAAGGCTGTCTTCAATTCACATTGATGTTATGAGGATAATAGTGTTGGAACATGATGGCTATGTGGTTTGTGTTTCGTTATGTGGTTTAGCATTTTACATTTACAGCATTTAGCAGACGCTTTTATCCAAAGCGACTTACAATTTGCACATTGATATGATGAGGACATGATGCTCATGGGAGGAAATTATTAATAACTTAAGTTGCACCTTCCCTGCACAGGTTTTAGATTCTCATCGCCCCCAAAAGTAAGAGAAAAAACAACTCATGTCTTTTCATTCCTTTTGCTACTATTTAATTGAAGACTTGCATGGCAGAGGGAGGCTAGATGAAAATCTGCACTTAAGCATTCTTTGATTTGTAGTAATTTTGCCAAAGAGCTCTAATAATGTGTCTGTGAGTGGTTTATCATTACACAGCCTACCTGAGGTCTTAACGTCTTGCTGTCACTCTTGCGATGTGTTCATTTGGGCTTGAACTGCCTTTGGAAAGCATTCAGGATAGTAATCTCATTGCTCTGCAGGGTTAATTTGAATTATAATGCAGCCTGAAAGAATAATTTTCTGCATGACCCATTCCTCTCCCCCTACTTTTAAATGCAGTTGCTCAGGCAGTAGTTATTAGGAGTAGGAGTTTTATAGGATCGCTGAAGTGAAGTTTTAGACACGCACAGTAATCTCTGAAAGTTTAACTTTTATGTTATTTTACCAGACATTGGGGGTAGGGTATGGTGATATTAGCAGTGGCTGTGTACTGTGTGTGTGTGTGTGTGTGTGTGTGTGTGTGGGGCAGGATAGTCTAGTGATGAGGGTAGTCTAGTGATGAGGGTATTTGACTTCCAGCTGGAAGGTTGTGGGTTCGGGCCCCGGAGTTAGCTTACCTTTAAGCATCCTTGACCAAGATGCCTTACGCCTATCTCCTCCTTGTAATACTTTTAATTGTCATTGTTAGTGACTTTGGATAAAACGCTAAATGGCGTCCAATGCACATTTTTTTGTGTTTACAAGTGCCCACATTGGAGGAATTCACCTAACCTGAATTTGTGGGGAAAATCAATCCAAAAGGTAATAAATAAAAGATGTAATCTCCTCTAGGCTGCCGATTTTGGGACTAGACCTAAAGTGAAAATCAATTGGCAAAGCAATCACCATATTCTACAATTAAATGGACCACAGGACAAAGAACCGGTACCAACCAGTATTGGCAACTAGTGGTACTAATCAGGTTGGGCATCAGGGCTTTTTATATACCTGTCCCATACACATTGATAAATATAAAAGACATTAAGGCAATGTTTACAGTAAAATGCGCAGACCAGACTTGAAGAGCATTAAATGGCATCTAAACCGGATCATTTGTTCTAGGACCTAATTGACCTACATGGCCTTAAAATTTGTAGTGAGTACCATACAGAGATGGTTAGCGCTTTACTTTACTGTATTAGGTAGTTACAATCACGCAGTGCTGTATTGTGTTTAGACCTAAAGATCGATAAAAGTATTTGACGCAAGACCATCAAATTACGTGACTATTTGAAAAGTAAACATTTTACTTCTATATGTACGCTATTATGTTTTCTTATTAATATAAACAATAAATAGCAAAGAACTGAGCCTTGAGAAGTCTACAGTGTGTGGAATCTATCCGAGAAACAAGATATATAAATATAAAGCCTTATATAAGGACTGTAGTTTTATTTGCAGTAAGTTTATTTGCAGGTTGGAGTAAAGACCTTTATGCTTCCATCATTATGTCCTGCTGTGCCCATTTTTAGATTGGTTAGAATGTCAGAAATAGAGGTTCTGTGTATGAGAAGTGTTCTGATTGGACATTTTTGAGCTATCATTGTATGTCCTGGGAATTAATCTACTAAGACTTGTTGCTCTAAGTCAAGGCTATCAATATGGTCTTATCTCAGGTCTTAGGAACGGTTTAGTTCTACGTCCAATAATAAAGGTTTTATAATGATAATTGTGTAAACGAAGAGTGTCTTATTCATGTTTCCCGTCCTGCTGCATCACTTTAGTTGATGTGTTCAACAGCATACGTCCGCTAGTTACTGCATTTGTTCATTTTGAGGGCAGGATAGTCTAGTGGTCTTTGCCAGTGGTTTTCAAACCCCACAAAACATATGACCATGCACAGTTCCATGTAATTTTCGCTTTTGTTGTTTATGGAAACACTCCTCTGCCCCGCTGAAGGCAGGCAGGCAGACGATGAGTTAAAATAATGACTATATAGTTGCAAAAGCTGTGGAAAATACGCAATGTTAATACGTTAATTATTTTTTTTACTTGAATATTTACATTTGCTTTTCACAGTCTTTATCAGTTAAGTGGTAGAGCCATTTTATTTAACGACATCCACTGGAGATCTAATTCGCGTTGTCTGACTGTCTATGTGAGGGCGCATTCATTCGCTGAGGTAGAGTGGAGAGTTCCAGGATATTCTAAAATATTACGCTATTCTTCAGGAAGCATTTCATTGTAAAACGCACTTGTTCACTCATGCCTTATCCAAAAACGTCGTTCCTTATATGGGCTGTAGCGAGCCTGGCCGAGGCAGGTTTTGGCATTGTACAGTAGCTGTGAATTACTTTTCTATCTTGCACGAAGGAAGGGACTGTGTAAAAGTATACCCATACTTAATTGTAAATGTGAAACCAGTGAAACCAACCAAATCCTCATGTATTGTCTGCCAACACACGAGAGTGTGACATCGGCGTTTGTGAAAAAGTCAGTTTTCGCTGTCCACACAGGACGGGCTGTGCAAACAACATTTTAATCATAAATTTAAGGTTTGGGTTGGAAAAAAAGTGTTATAACATGTGTATCTTTATAACCTTGTGAATTGTTGGCCTTTTTATTCTAGCGGCATTGCAATTTTGTCTGGAAAGGTTTTGAGGGTACATCTATATGCAGTTTCCCTCAAACGTTCTGGTGTGATATTTGAGCTTGGGTCTGGTCAGTGTGGTGAAACATTTTGGAGGTAGGCTTGGTTAAGGTGGCAGTGTGGCGTAGCATCACTACTCAGTAAAATCTCACCTGGCCTTCAAAAGCTTTGGTGCAACAGTGCCAGTGCCAAGACCAGCACAAACTGTTCCTGCTCTGCCGTGACCCCAAACTGTCACATCTAGCTGACTCTTTTCATCAGAAACCCAAGCCTATAGTTGGAGGGCTCTTGACACGATCAAAAAAGAATAAATAAAACTTGTGTTAAATGGACGTTGACGTAGCGTGGCGTCAGCATGGCCGAATACTGCTAGTATTTCTGGTTCTAGCCCGATCTCTATGGGACAAATCACTGGGGTTGTGGTGGATTTGTGCTCCAACATGATTAATGCCGGCTAGCTAACTCATCCACACTTTTATGCACAATCAATGAATCAACACCACCAAGTGAATGATGCAAGGTTTTACAAGGAGGCTTCAGGAACACACAGCCGTGCTGGCACACATGCACACACACTGTGTCTAGCCTTTGGTTCGTTGATCAGCATTAATAGTGCAGCTCAGTATGTTTCTTCCCAACAAAATCTGTTTTTATTGGAGCTCCGCCAGTCTGGTTTGAACACTGTATGTAATGAGATGCTAAGTGATACAGGTAAAATGTATTTTTAAGTTTGTGGTTTATGTTGCACTCATAATAAAATAAATCCTGCTAAAGTGAGTATTTATCCAGTAAGTCCCTAATATTTAGACTAGATATAGTGCAGATATTGTAGTAAGAGGTGTGAAGACTCAGTTAACTTTTGATTGTATTTGCCTGTTGTTGTTATGTGCCAGTTGGAGTTCTGCCTAGGTATTTACTAGGTTACAGTTACAGCTACAGATACAGCATTTAGCAGACGCTTTTATCCAAATCGACTTACAATTACAATGTTCTATTACATGGAGCAGGTAGGGGTTAGGCATCTTGCTCAAGGATGCTTACAGGTAGGCCGACTCTGGGGCTCGAACCCACGACCTTACGGCTGGGAGTCCAACACTAGACTATCCTGCCCTGCCCCCGCCCCCGCCCCCGCCCCCTTCCACAGAATGTAGCTGAATTCTTTTGCACATGGACACACACACACAAACCTAAACCAGGCTTATGCAATCTAATTATTTAGATTTTATAAGAATTTTTAGGACTGAGCCATATTTAATAAATAGTGTAAATATTTATCCTCCAACCTTCCAAGGCTGTTTAACAATCTTTCCAGTTTCCTCCCATGTCCAGCTGATCTGTATATCATTAACCTTCAACTCAGTGGAGGGGAGCAAGGAGGTTGTGTGTGTGAAAGGCACATGAGGGTTGGGTTAGCTTAGTCTGGTTTTGTTTGGCTTAGTGTACTCAACCTGCTATAACTATCAAATAATACTAGTAGTAGCAATTACAATTACGTCATTTAACAGACACTTTTATCCAAAGTGACCTACAATTACATGATGCTATTACATGGAGCAGATAGGGGTGAGGCATCTTGCTCAAGAATGCTTACAGGTAGGCCAACCCTGGGGTTTGAACCCACAACCTTCTGGCTGGGAGTCCAACACCTAGACCACTAGACTATCCTGCCCCCCAGTTAGTTAAACCCTTTCGTTAATTACTCCATTGGCATCCATTGTATTTCAGCTCACAGCTAAGATGCTGGTCGATGTCTTCGATGGCACAGAGGAATGTTGTGAAAACACATTACCAGTGTGGTAGACATGTTAAAAATATGTTTTTGAGTACATATAAAAGAACAAAAGACTATGTTAATGAAATACAGCAAATATTAAGCGAATATTTTATCCTGACCGCTATTGTGTGGCCTTGCATGAAGATAAGTTCACACATTGACGTTCAGGGTTTTACTAAAGTCCAGTGTCACTTTAAGTGACACCTAGTGGAGCTTTCTGATCTCCACACTCTTAGCAAGTCAAAGCTTGTCTTTTATCATGTATTATGGGAATTCTGGAAACCATGGATGGGTCCCAGAAGAGGAGTGCCTTTTAGAACTCTGGAGCACTGCAAACAGACAGTAAATATTTTAACATTTTATTAAAGACACAAAAATTGTGTCTTTATTATATTATATTATATTATATTATATTTATATTATACATTTATAGCATTTCTTCCCTATGTGAGAAGCATTGTTGTAGATGTTCAAACGCTATCTAACATATGAGTGACGGTTTCAAGGGAAACCGTCAAGGCTATGCTATCCTTTTATATAGAGCGGCCCGCTCACCTATGCTATCCTTTTATATAGAGCGGCCCGCTCACCTGTTGATTACAAACTGCTGACTACTTAGGTTTTAATAAGAACATAAATGTGTCATCCTTCAGGGACTGTTACCATAACATAGCTACAGCGTAAGGAAAGAAAGTATAGGGTGTCTTTCATTAAATAATAATAATACCCCCCCATACCAGATAATGCTGGTCCTGGAGTTGATAATTCATCCATGTGATCACCAAATGTAGAATCACTCAATTCCTCTCTTTGCCTACCTACCCCACCACCCCAGGGTATCCTGTGTGGATCTTCTTTGCCTGTTTCACACTTCTTCCTCGGGTGTTTCCCCACCACTAATAATTATCTTGTAAGATAGTTTCAGTTGTAACTGTGACATTTATTACATTGAAGGTGACACGCCTGTTAATGACTGTCTGTCTGCTGATAATAGTAAAACAAAGCGTATTATCGCAAACTACAAATGACACACACACACACACACACACACACACACACACACGTGACGCATGCTCACACAAGCCCTACAAACCTTTCCAGTTTCTCCCCCACTTCAGAATATTCATGGAATGCAGCTACAGGTTTGATTTTTCCAGATGAAGAATATCGCTGCATGTGACCGAAACTAAATGCCTCTCACCTTACTATACACCCCTGCTGGCCAGCCAGGCTGTAAAGATGAAGCCCTAAACTTTCAAAACTTCCACTTAATTCAGCAAGTGATAACTTCAAAACCAATAGTTTGGATGGCATGTGGACCAAGGGGGTGCTCCGTGCTATCTTATTTATTAATGCCCGTCCTCTCTGGTGGACCAACCACTGTTTGATGTAAAATGCCTCACTCCTCGTGCACCTAGACTTCAGATACATTATCAGAAGGTCAAATAAAAAGGTTTTCACGAACGGGCAGTAGGCTGAATAATTATTGTATTACCTCAATAATAAAAAGATAGCAGTAGTAAGTAAAGTCAAGAGAACAAGGAAATGCTTAGCTGGACTGCGGATGTCAAACATTAGGCAATTATATGTATTGTTTTTATATGATATAATATCATCATAAAGTTGATTTATTTCAGTAATTCCATTCAAAAAGTGAAATTTGGATATTATATTCATTCATTACACATAAACTGGGATATTTCAAATGTTTATTTTATTTAATTGTGATGATTAAAACTGACAACTAATGAAAATCCCAAATTCAGTATCTCCGAAAATT
>JAOEHI010052682.1:0-16335 GCA_025447815.1 Percopsis transmontana | reverse complement strand
AGTGAACTATGTGGAATATCGCAATATATCGCAATATGTATTGTATCGCAATGTATCGTGATATAATCGTATCGTGAGCCATTTATCGAGATGCGTATCGAATTCGTGAAGTCCTTGCCAATACCCACCCCTAATAGGCATACCCATGTAGTGTGGAAGATGTGATTATAAGTTCACAATGACACAAGGCTTAGACAGACAGGCAGACAGACAGATGGACACAAGAGCATTTTGAAAGTCCTCCATCATAGGGGAGACCCACCCAAGTATGCTCACACATGTGCAAAGTTACAGTCACTTAGCAGTAACGACCCTAACAGAGGTGACTACTCCTCCGCTCCGAAAGCAACGGTGCGGGGCGAGGCCCTACTGGCTGATGTGGTTTTTTTTGTGGACAGGATTTTAATCAAGCTGCCATCGTAGCGACATCACTCACCCCGACGAAGGTGAAGATGAGATGAGTCACAACTGGACTCTCTTCCCAATACACTCACCAACGCTGTAACATTTAAATCTATAAAAACCTTGAAACTTGAACATAAATCATTTCAACTTGGGGATTAATAAAGTCTTATTAAAAATAACTCAATATTATACAAGGATCATTGGAATGGAAATGACGTTTATCAGGAAGTTGTGTGTGTACAAAATCTAAACAGTTATGAATTGAATTTACGTCAACTCATGTCACCCTAATTCTAGGTAGGTTGACAATCAAATTCAACCTGACACTGACCAAAGATACCCAGAATAGCCGAACAGCCCTGTGCTCAAATCTACTGAAATCGAATACACCACAAACAGCTGACAAAATCAATTCACCTTTCAGGCCTAATTGGGCTTCATATTATCTAGTCTGCTCTTTGCATCAGTGTGTGTGTGTGTGTATGACATCTGCATATTAAAAGCATTTTCAGCTGTCGTGTTGTGTGCCTACTATATAACTATAGTAGGCATTCAAATTAGACCTGCAAAATTAGACAGAAGTGGCTGTCATAATGATATTGGCAGGAAGATGGCTACTAGCCTGTTTTGTTTCGCTTTGCAAGTCAGTCCAGGTCCCCTCCATTCAAAAACATTAATGAAAGAGAAAAACGGAACGGAACAATCAGCATCATTAGTTGATGATGAAACCAAGACATTAATGTGTTTGAAAATGAAAACATGTCTGATTGGTTGAAAGTGGCCCGATCGCCTGCTATCTATGTTTGACAACTGGCACTGCCTCAGAACACAAATTTACCAAACTTGCGTACAGAGCCATGACATATTTTCTTAAAGCTACAATCTGATCTGGTATAACCAGACCCAAACTTCACTTTATGAATAGGGTCTGACCATTGGGGATTGTTTCCAGTCGTTGCATCCTAATGGGCGTAGACCTCGGGTTAATTTTGAAACTATTGGAGCGGCCTTTAACCAATCGTTTGTGTTCGTATCGCTTCCGCTAGCATTGTTGGAGCTATATTTCGAAACAAACGCTTGAATTTAACGTCATCGCACTTAGCCACCCACACTGGTCGCTGATTGGTCCGAGTGGCTGAGCGAACCTTCATGTGAACGGGGTTTCCAGACTATAATCTCTCAGCGAAAACTGGGCTGAGAGCAATAGCAATCTCTCACTTTTCGGTTTAGATAATCACCTTCAGTAAGTAAGTGGTAAGCGTTCAGTTCAAATGCAAACAAGTATATACACTATGGGCCAGTCAGTCAAGAGCACAAAGGTTCATTTTGGAAGCCAAATCACTAAAGACTGGATGGGCCAATCGATGGGCTGCTCCTGTCCTGCCTATCCTCTCCTATCTGCCTGTTCTAGACCAACCACTGCTATTTGATATCAATGTCATTTTCTCGGGAATGTCACACCTGGACACAAAAAAACAAAAACTGTAAAAAAACAAACATTTATCTCAAAGAAAAAATTATTGCAGCCTAAATGGATCACCTACAACACTGGGAGTCTGTCCTCTTGCCAGTGTCCAGGCTTTGCAAACCCCTGTTTCAATAACACCACCCAGTGACTGCAAGGAAAATGAGTTAGGCAAAATAAACAGTTCATGATACTGGCTTGTCTGTCTCCAAGACGCCGCCCACTGCAACGAGAATAATCAGCAAATTGTTCCCCAGTGGCCATTGATATGCTTTGTATCTCGACTGCCTCTATTGTCTTTTTCTACAAAATGAATAAATATAAGAGTGAAACGATGAAGTGATATTTTCAGAAGTGACAACACTGATTCATTTTGCTCACAATCAATAAGCTGTGGATGGAATGGATTGCCTAAGAATCACATGGTGCATTGTAGAATATCCCATGTTACTTATTTCTTAGCCAATTTCCCTGTAAAACACATTTACAGTATTTGTTTAAACAGCTTTAACACCACACATGACGCGTGTATGTCTCTGCATCAGTGGGTATGTGCGTGTATGCATGTGATACTATGTGTCAATCACTAAGGCTAGAAAATGCTATAAGCTTTCTAGAGGATTTCTATCTTCCACTAAAAGTGCTGGAAGAGAAACGATCTGTCTCAGTTTAGAAGACAGGCAATTTCTAGCCACCATCTAAATGAGCAAAGAAGACAATTGAGTCCTGGGTTTCAAGGCTTACATACAGAGCTTAACCTGGCTTACATGCGTCAACTAGACACATGTACAGTACATTTTTACTGTGAAGCCAAATACAATTTAGTTTATTTATATTGGCAATGTAGAGTAAACATTGGGACTGTTATTTTAGTCAGAAGTAGCATGCACATACAGTAAACAGATATTTAAATTGTGAAAAAATTGAATTACACCTTTCATTACTATACAGTATCTGGATTGTCTGTCAGTGTCATTTTAAAGACGTGACGTAGCTGTATCTTCATTCTCTCAGGCCAGCTTTGTAGGGACAGCATGTGCTAAATCATCATAGATCCCCCTTATAGCACAACTACCCATGTCAGAAAAAACACATAGGCTAACATCTTTGTTGCTAAGCAATCACAATAGTGTTTAGTGGCTATCTGGATTCAGAGTTTATAACAAGAATGGCCAACCAATCAAATAACTAGCTGGCCCAAGGCCAGTCTCACATCATTGGCTAAAGGGTTGGCACGGACACACCATTAATACCTGCCCTGCTGCTACGCTAAAAGTTTTAGCTAGCGTGATCAATGGCCTTTCTCACTTTTTCTCCTGCAGTCAATTTTCCCCAACAGAAAATACCACAACTCATATAGCCATTCCCCTGTTAGTAAATAATCACTAATAAAAACTTCCAGATGAATGCAGTCTAATCGGACTAATAAAATGCATCGTAAAATATATTATGTCAGTACTGTTTTATAGTATTATGTACTTTTACGTACATACATACGTATTCCCCACATCCATTGGTTCATTTGCCCCAAAACCCAGCGCACTTCAGCAACTTAGCATATACCATCTGTTCACATGTAAAATAGTATTGGTGAGGGGATATAGGTCCGGCATCATAAAATAAACACAAAGCGATATACCTCTGCCTTATTTGGGAATACTGTTTACCCCTGCTCATTGGCACTCTGCCCTTATCTTAGATTTCGGCAGTTGAACAGAGGCCAGCATCATTCGCTAACAAACAGATTAAGGCTGTGTAACATCCACACTATACTGGGGGATTTGCAAACACTCTCCTGCTACAGTGTCACAGTTCCGTTGCCTCATGCTGCTAATAATTAGCCCTAAATGACATAGACCTTCAGTTAAAGTTTCTTTAAGGTAGCCAACGTCTCGCCCACTTCTGATAGCATGCCCTGTTGTCACAATCCTAGCAGATTCCCCCCAGGAGGCTCGTCAGTGGGAGAAAAAAAAAAGAACTCACCAGTCCAATGTAAAGTACCCCCCGTGCAGGATGGCCCATCCAATAGGAAACTGTCCTAGACTCGGGTCCTCAGTGCTGTGGTAACACAGGCTGATCTCTCCCATAAGCAGAGACTGCAGTCTCCTCACCTCTCTCCACTGCAGTACTATCCCCCCCCCCTACTTTCTCTCTCTCTCTCTCTCTCTCTCTCTCTCTCCTGTGCACACCATCTCCCCCATTTTACACAACCCCCCTCAACACTCCCCTCTCAATTCCCTACTCTCTCTCTGTACCACAGTGAACGCATGCACACTGTCCCTCAGTCTCTCTATGTCTCCCAATCTCCCTCTCTCTCTCTCCCTCTCTCTCTCCCTCTCTCTGCCCCTCTCTCTCTCTCTCTCTCTCTCCAACCTCATTTGCGATGCTGCTCACACAGCTGAATGCAGCATGCTACTCGCTGGGGGAGCCCAGGTGGGCATTCGAAACAAAAAGATCAATACGCAAAGAAAGCTTTTCCGGTGTGCTCGGTGGAGGGCTAGGCGAAGGTTTCTGAGGACCGGGAACGAGCCAGGGGAGATGGCTGCTAAAATGCGGACAGAGGACCTGGGTCTTATTGCGACGGACTCTGTCGCCTGGCACACTGCGGCGCTCATGGTTAGCGCCCTGGTTAGTTCCAGGTGACCTCCTGAGATACCGTATGCAGCCCAATTCATGTGCATTATCAGTGGCAACCAGCCAATGCAGCTTCCTCTGTGATGTCATCTGTAATGTCGATTCAGTATAACCTCTGGAACAGAGTTTGTTTGGGTGGAAATGTCGGTCTTGGCACAGTGATAGTGGAACAAGCTAACAGTCACAGGTGGCTGCTGCTGCTTGTTAACCAATGCAGTAATTGCATCATGTACTTTTGTTATCCTCCAAGAGGGAAATTCTGTTTCTGCTCCCTGTTTGGGCGTTGAAGGACCACCTTTCTTAACCACTGGGCCCTTCCACTACCTCATTATCACATACTACTACTTCAATAATACTACTGAGGAGCAGGTAGGGTTATGGTTAGGTTAGTTTGCTCAAGGTTGCTTGCTGATGGCCCCATGCCAGGGACTGAAGCCAGGACTTTTCGGCTAGACTACCCTGCCCTCAATAATGTGAATAAAAGGAAACCTATGTAAAATTACACTGTAAAGTTTATGACAAATACAAAACGTCCCTAAAGTAGTCAATACCCTTGTGTCCATTCTAGCATCCAATATCTTCTCCCTGCGTTCTCCTCTTTCTTTCTCAGGTCTCCCTGGGGAAATACCTTGATATGATGATATTCATATAACAGCTGTTAGGAGACACTTTGTGATGGCTCTCCTGCTATGCAATCGTCTGTTCTACCAGGGGGGCTGGAATTTCACTGAATTGCTGCCATTTCATCACCAATTATTTGCTTCTATATACAATAGCATAGTTCACTGAGTTTCCCAGCCCTAACAATCTACCAACAATGTAAGTGGAGACAAGAATCTGCCCTCCTGTCACAGAAAAAGAAACCTGTCTACATCTGACCAATACTTTAAAACGTACTTATAAAAGCTCTTTTCCATTCTATTCTATTCCATTAAGACGTGCGTCATATTTCATAACTCTGGTAAAAACAGGTAAATAGATATAATAAGACACCATGTGGTGAGTTTAATGAGCTTGAACCCGTACAGTGTTCACAACAGGTATAGTGAGATTTGTTGTTGATAGAATCTGAATATGTATGACTGATTAACATACATGTATGTCAGGCCACACCCACTTTTATTTTGATTATTTTATTTTGATTTATTGTTTAATAGTAATCATGTTGTTGGAGATACTAGCCTGCTTTGTACTGTGTCCTGGTCTTTAGAGCCCACATATGACGTCTCATGCAGATCCATCATTTGGTTCCAGTGAACAACCAGAATGATCCTAACTAATATAAGAGAATCAGAAATATGATAATTTAAGCATTGTGTGTACCCAGTCCAGCCAAACATGTAGGTCCAAGAGGCCTAATCAACCAAATGACCTTTAACACCTGTCTTTTACTAGTGTCACAATCACACAGACCCTGCGTAGATTGTGAGTGGTGGGGCTGTTTAGGGGGCATGGTTTTAAAGCCTTGGTGTGTACTGCAACAATAGCAGAAGGGGAGGTGTTTACTTACTAAGACTTTCCCTTAGCCTTTTTCCAAATCCTGTACAGGAATTGTGTCACTTGCACCCAGAGGCTTGTGTGACAACTCACACTTTTGGTCGCAAGAACATCTGGGTTTCTCAGATTAGTGTTTTACAGGCCCTTTAACGAAGTAACCCAAGATTTTAAAAATGAGACTACATTACTGCACAATTCACTCTAAATAGAATGGTACATATTATTGTCTCATATCAGACATAATAACATAGAGGAAACCATAACTAATACACCATTAAACCAATTCAATCAATACTTAATGAAAAACAATGATACAGAATAGGCAATTTCCCACAGTACCTATCTGGAACATTTCTGGGACGTTTATTACTACGGTCTTTTTCCAAATGTTTCGTTCTGGAAGGGGAGATGCAAGGTCTGATACAAAACTCCTTCTACTTCACTGATCTTGGAATCAAAAAGGACAAGCTTGTAAAACCCTGACTCACTTTAGTCATTCATATGCATATGCATATCTCTCTAAAGGTAATAATCTGGTTAACTTTCTTTCTGCAATTTCCTTTCAATTCTACAAGCTACAAACTGTCAGAATTTTTAATTTAGTGATCTTAAGTAATGTGCTTATTTAGATTTTAATTATTTGCCATTTAGTGCTCTAGGTTGGATGCATTTCATTATGTCTAAAACACAACTTGATAGGTGAAACATCACTATAAAGCCGTCAAATATAAGAAGCATTCTAATTTAGTGGTGGCCATTAAATTCCATACAAACACTACACCAACTGATTTAGATAATTGGTTTGTCTTTCTCTGGGTAGATGTGTGCTCATCAGCACATTGTTTGGTTCAAATGATGTCCAATTCACAAACAACCAATGGAAAGAAATGGTGCTGGTGACAACACCACTAACGCAACATTACAATTTTTGTTGGTTCTTAGCAATTTCTTTTCATTTTGCCAAATGGAAATCACGTCAATAGCCCAAATAAGGTCTGCTTTTGTAACTTGGAGAAGTGAGGCTTGACACTGGTTTATGAGTTAATTGCTGTTAGATGAGACCACCTTTGTAAATGTTAAAGACTTATGTTAGTCACAATCAGCATGTTGCTATCAAAAAGCTAACTGTCTGGAGCTAAGCCTGAAAACTTCAATGAATGGAATCCCTGTGATATCACTCAAGACCATGTAGCAGTGTTGGTGACATCGCAGGCTCACCTTATAATAAAAAATTATAACAATTTAATGTGGGCTTTATCAACATCAGACATCATTCAGCAAAGTCCACAGCCCCAGAAGTATGTGCTCCAATGATTCCATCACAGAAAAAGAAGAGGTTTAGTAATTATTGGAAACTCAAACTGCCATGACATACATGTTCTGATCACATGGACAAAGAAAAGGCCTTCTGGAGGAAAGATCTGTGGTTAGATGAAAAGATGAAACAAAAATTTAGTTATTTGACCACAATGACCAGAAATATGTTTTGAGGAGAGAAGGTGAGGCCTTTAACTCCAAAAACACCATACCTATGGTGGTGGTAGTATTATGCTCTGGGGCTGTTTTGCTGTAAGTGGAGCTGGTTCTTTACAGAAAGTAAATGGAATAATGATGAATAATGAATTCTTCAGGAAAACCTAAAATCATCAGCCAAAAGGTTGGGCCTTGGACGCAGTTGGGTGTTTCAACAGGACAATGACCTCAAACACCCATCGAAGGTGGTAAAGGAATGGATAAATCAGGCTAAAATTAAGGGTTTAGAATGGCCTT
This sequence comes from Percopsis transmontana, assembly GCA_025447815.1. Lineage (NCBI taxonomy): Eukaryota > Metazoa > Chordata > Actinopteri > Percopsiformes > Percopsidae > Percopsis > Percopsis transmontana. The sequence goes on along the minus strand of JAOEHI010052682.1, from coordinate 8,564 downwards.
CCCAAAGTCCTGACTTGAACCCCATCGAGAACATTTGGACTTTGCTGAAGAAACAAGTCCGTGTCAGAAAGCCAACAAATTTAGCTGAACTGCGCCTAATCAAGGTGAAAATGGCCAAGGGACATTTAACCAAATATTAACATTGCTGTATGTATATTTTTGACCCAGTAGATTTGGTCACATTTTAAGAAGACCCATAATAAATTCAGTTTTTTGTGACAAAGAAGTATGTGCCCTAATGATTCCATCACAGAAAAATAAGAGTTGTAGTAATTATTGGAAACTCAAACTGCCATGGCATACATGTTCTTTATATAAGTAAACTTTTAACCACAACTGTATTCATATGAAGACACTTGAGATTGTAGCTGAGGGAATCCATAAAGACATATCCCATTGTTCTCCTAACTGTTGAGATACTATACTTTCCAGTAAATACGCTGTTTTTCCATGTGGGAATGCTTGCTATGATAAATCAACTACTTCTCTGCTCCAAATTTGACAATTTGCTTTTTTATTCCTTGACTCAGCAAATTTGATATGTGGCATACATTAACACAGGGCCACAGTGGAGCCATAGGCCAACAGCATAGGAGCGATTAGGTTCAGTTGAATTCTCAGTGCTTTATGGGATTGCTAACCTCTCTCCGGCAGTCAATCACTGAGATTCTCTGTTTAACCTCCACAAAGCCTGAGGCTGAGAAACTTTGCTGAGCAAGGAGAACTATATTGACGACACAACCACTGTCACCGCGGAAGTAATAGGCGCGTGCTGATGTTACTGTAACGCGCTGAGTCGCGTCGGGGTTTCTGGTCAAAGTGAATTCTCTCCTCCGAGGCTGCAGAACAGACTGCACCCTCTCAGCTCCTGCAGGGAGTGCTGCAATGCAGGGGTTTAAAGAGAAATATGAAGATTGTCGGTTTGACAATCAAACCCGTTTAAAACTTTTCCTAACATTCGTACCCTGTCATTGCGTCCTACAGTTTTTCCGTTTTCCCCTCACTCCCTCTTTTGTATCCCTCCCTCACACACAGGGAGCCGGGGCTCTGGTCAGTCAGTGCAGAGTAAACAACAGTATACAGAAAGCACCATATGGCTGTTGTTGGCTCTATGTTTGGCTGCCTCGCCAGCTTCAGTTGGTCAATGAGGAGTGTGTGTGTGTATGTGTGTGTTGCGTGGGTGTATGAGTGTATTAAAGTGCGTGAATGTACGCATGTGTGTTAATTAGATAGGTTGCTAGGTATGTGGGTGCATCCTAAACAGAACATTAGTCCTTTGACTTCAGGCTAATTGGGGTTCTGGCGTGGTGACATCACACAGCCATGATGCTGACGTGAAGCTAGTCTGACAGACAATTAAGCAGCTCCACAAATAGTGTGTCTAAATAAAAAGAGGAAAACAATTGTCAAACAAAATAGGAAGCAAATTATGAGTTGTTGCCAGAAAATGGAAAAAAATCAAACCACTTGAGTTGTGTTAATATGAATCAAAGAGTTTGGCGGGAGAAAATCAAGCTAGCTTCCTATGTTGTTTTCCATCACTGGTATGTGCTCTGCTAAGCCAAACCATCTTTAAAGGGATCATTTGTAATGTCTGTTTCTATATTATACTCTGCCATGATGTTGCTGATGAATAAATCACAGCTTTCATGTTCTTCAAACATTGCAAAAATGCTTGTTGTTTTGGTTTGAAGAGATTGAATGCCCCTCTTGAACGCTCTTGAGTGATGAGTGGTTTGCGTTCTTCTCTAATCCTCCCCTTATATACCCCATAGGCTTGCATCTTTTTTGCCCCTCCCTCTACAGCCACATGCATTTTTTGTGCACAGTTGTGTTTCAAAACTTAAACAGTGAGCTGCAGAGGAAATCTACCAGAAAAAGTCTATATGAAAACTAATAAGCAAAACTAATAAGTGTAATTAAATACTGAATGTCTCCCTTTATTTCCTTTGTAATGACAGGCAGCTTTGACGCCCACAAATATTTCCCTGATGAAAAGTAAAAAAAGATCCAAGTCAGACAATCATATGGGTGTCAAATTAAAAACGGAGAAATGTTGATTTGTGTACGCAAAGACAAATATAAAATATAAAATATAAGCTAGCTCTGCTCAATATAACGAAATACAGTTTAAAGAGCTGTTCTGAGAGAAGTCCTCAGGTTTACAGTATAATCCCAATATGATTTTTTTCTAAAACTTTTGTGTTTTGTTTGAATCAATTATTATTAATAATATTATTGTTATTATTAAAACGAGACTCACTTAACCGCTGTGAACGAGGCTGCCCTTGTTCCAGTGTCGTCCCTCTAAAGACTTTTCAAATGAGGCCAGTCACACACTTTGCTCTCACTTACCCTCCTTCCTGCTCCAGCCAAAATCCACCTCCCTCCCTCTTCTCTTACCTCATATACAGTATACTGTACCTGCATGCACATATCCAACTACACCGCCTCTGGGTCGTAATGCTCCTGCTCCTGCACGTGCATACACAAACACACACCTACATACACTTTTTGCGTTTTGTTCTGAAAAGCTGAAAATAACTTGACCCTCAAGCACTGGGTATTGGTGCAGGTAGAGTGTGAAAGAGAGAGAGAGAGAGAGAGAGAGAGAGAGAGAGAGAGAGAGAGAGAGAGAGAGAGAGAGAGAGAGAGAGAGAGAAAGATAGGCAGAAGAAGAGAGGGAGATAATTTATCACCCCACCAGAGAGGTGCTGCCCCACTCCAAAGATCTGGGCCAACATGAAAGAGTAGTGCCGGGTAAAAATGAACCTAGCAGAAAAAATGTGTTCCCAAACTAATTATCTGAACCCCTTTTGTAACGGGTCCTATATTTCTGTGCTCTTTTCTCAAATACATAATTAGTCTTAAAAAACAAAGCTTTTCTAATTAAGAAAGTCTTTATCTCACCTTTTTTCACTTATTAGCGCTGTAAGTGTAGCTATCTTTGTAATGTACGTCAATTAGTAAGAATGAACTTTAGGACAATTCCAGAAGCTCTCTTCCAAATCAAACGCTCACACTGCGAACAACACGTGTTGGCGTCTTCATTTTCTGCCTCAGTAAATTTCCATGTCACCGATGTTTTTACTGGGACATGGGAAGAGGAAGTTTCAGTACGAAAGGCCTTTCTCAGCATTTCCTCACAAATACTGCTGGGCTAAACTTTTAGTGAAATACACAAAACCAGTGTTCTCATTATCTGCTGTTTTAATGTTTTAACTAGTCCGACCGGATAGTCCCGTCCCACCAGTTACAGTAAGGCCAGTGATAGTAATATAATTTCCTTTTTTTACAATGCTGTCATTTAGCATTTTTTAGACAAAAGCGACTTACAGTGTGTACAATTACCACTATTAAGGAGCAGCTAGGGGTTAGACATCATGGGCAAGGACGCTCAAAGGAAGATCACACAACCTTGCGATGGGGAGTTGACCACCGTAACCACAACCACAAGTGTTATTTATTTAGGGGGGGTTAGCCCCCAGACTTTGTATTGACACTGAACTCCTCTTCCTCTGTGTGAGTCCAGTCACATCACTAACAATTCTGCCCTCAGCCAGACAAACGTTGTGCTGATTGCTCTCAACAGACAGTGCAGAATGCAGTGCAGTGCCAGTAAAGGCTGCAACTCAGCAAATTTTACATGCAGTGGCTCAAGCCATCAAGAGCACGATGACAGAGACAGAATTTTCCTCATTTAACCTCAAAACGTGGGATTTCGTTCTGTTTGTATGGGAGGGAATGTGGTCCACAGGACTTGGGGACTGGGAACAGGTGTGGGCCAGTTAACAATCACTTGTCTCCTACGGTAAAAGGACGACACACACGCCAGGAAACAGATGGGCTGGCGGAGCACGGCGAGCTCTCAGAGAAAGTCTGCACTACAACGGAATTTATCTGAATTCTTTAGCATTTTTTCTAACGAATTGGTTGTGAGAGTTGATTGGTCACTTTTTTAAAACTGAAAATATTTTCGCCGCCTACACCTTTAAAGCTACAATCGAACTTTCCACTATTGCTATATTTACCGAGTATATAAGTGTATGGAGGGCATGTGGGCCAAAGGGGGCATCTATAATACTTAGCCTGTCCTCAGGAGCTGCTGCTGTCATTTCTAGACGGCAGATTATAAAACCAATCAGGTCTGCAAATGGAAAGGCTTTCATGAATGGGGAGCGGCCTGAACCGTTACTGTACCTGAATCTGTGATCAACAACAGCGTAACTGACATGTATTCGTATGAAACGGGTTTGAGATGGTTGCTTTAAATAGATTAACGTGATCCCCCCCTCTCTACAATGGTACCCACAAATGTGGTGGATGGATGCAGCTGACAGGCCGGCGTGAGAGGATCTCTATCGTACCAGCGCAGGATTACAAAGCAGTGTACCATCTCATTTCATGAGCCATCAAGCTTCAGACACGCACACTGCTCTTAAAGAGGAGAAGCTGCACTGTGGAAATCCAAAGGCCTCACGTCTGACAGTAATATATAGCACTATTGATATTCAAAGGCCATTTTTATCAGTAGCCAGTCTGTGACATTGAACGAGGGAGATAATGACAGCTTGTGCTTTATTTTCACAGTGCAAAACATGCATCTTATTCAAAGAGAACCGACAGGCCAGGATACACGTGTCAATTTGTGTATGTACTGTCTATGCGGTAACAGTGTGTGCAAGCATCCACAGAATCTGTGTGTGTGAGTGTGTGAGTGTGTGTGTGTGTGTGTGTGTGTGTGTCTGTGCGTGCTCGTGTGTGCCTGTGTGCCTGTGTGTGTGTGTGTGTGTGTGCGTGTGCGTGTGCGTGCGTGTGGAAACACACTGCGGCTATGGCTACACACCCCTTGACTCTCCTCTGCTGTGTCAATCGGAAGCCCTGCACGGCATGTGCTCAGGAGCATCCCAGCCATGTACTCATAACAGCCCTGGGGACCGTAAAAACAGCTGCATCACTTTGTAAAGAGGACCGCATCAAAAGCAGCCCGTCCACACATGCGGTGCTTTCACTTCTTGAATGACAACAGTTAATAGGCGATTCAACCTGGTTGCTCTCACAGAGGTCTCGGATGTACTCTCTGGTCCAATAATTGAAATTGAGGAATGACATTAGGAAATAATGTGGAAATACATTCAAAACTGTAATTTCGTATTACGAGATAAGCGTTGCCCTTCAGTGGCCAATTTGCAGGTCCTTTATATGCGCATTAAAAGCATAGCTATGTCTGGAGCAACTCTGAATGTCATACGTTGAGTCATTATTTTAGGGAAGAGGGTTGCGATCGAATTTATTTGCATAATACATTCCTTGGTCTAATCTCTAATAGGATGACTCAATCCCATTAAGAGACAATGTGCTTTGCAGGTTTTCCATGGGCCCTATGCGTTCTTGCTGGCTCAGCACATCTGGCCTTGCACCCCCTCCCCCCAGAGCGCTTACTGTATTCCAGTGGGTTAAGTCTCTCCTCAATATAGGCTACTGACACACCACAGAAAACGGTAAAACACTGCGGACCCAAACTGAAGAGCCCATAGGCTACATCACAACTTCATGGGAATCTGTGAAAACTTTGTATTTCATTAACCGAGTTCAGACAGTAGCTTTAACTGTTCTTACTGGTTCGGATATTCCCGTTAAAGAGCACCCTGTTCTGTGTTCAATATGTAATAATATGGCTAGCATGTATCTACACTCTATGACCAGGCCGTCTCAAGTGTTACTCTACGAATACTTGTAGTAGCATATTATGTAACACCACACTGCAGCACTGAACGACGATACGCACTAGAGGTGCACCTTTCCAGCACGTAGGGAAAGTTTCGCACCTGAATACTCCCTTGCCCTTGCAGTTTCTTTCGGCATTAAATTAGCGAAAATCTAGTCAGCTAGCTATCGTCAGTCAGCTCTTATTACCCCAGAGCATTTTATTCTCTTGACACAGCTTTTACTTCACACCGGCAGGATCTGTGTAATGAGGCCAGGTACCTCTGTGACAACATGCTACAGAGGAAAGCTACGACCTCAAATAATGACGGATCTGTACGTATAAGAATACATCACTTACCTTGGAGAGAGATGTTCCGCCTCCTATGTGAACGTAACAAGAAACACTCTGCTATGCTCTTCACAAGACCAAAATACACATCTTAATCATGAAAAACAGCACTTTGCATCATCCCACTCTGATGCCCCCTGGTATTGGCAGGTCCCAGTTCCTTAAGGAAGGGGTGGTCTTTTTCTTTTTCCAAAAGCTGACTTAATGTATTACTAGTGTTGTCAGTGTCCCAGACGGTGTTGTGGGGGGGGGGAGTTAATTCGGGCAGGGAAGAGCAGAATCATACGCGCACATTGTTCAGACACACTGGAAGCCACCACAAGCACCGCAGACGGTGCAGTTTCACTGCTGTATTTCCCGGCACTGTTCGCTTATTGGCTGTGGAGCTACTCAATAAAAACTCTTGTCATCGGCTGGAGGGTAGAAGAGAGAGGGGAGGAGGCGCAGAAGGGGTGGGCTTTCTGTGGCGCACTAAGAACTCCGTTCCGCTTTTCCCGCTTGTTCTCCTCCACACTTTTCCCTACTCCCCATGCGGACGGGGAATGCTGAGCTTTGAAAATTAGACGCAGAGGGAAAGGGAGGGTGGAGGGTGAGAGAGAAGAAGATGGATCAGTGGATTGAGAAAAACAGGAGTGCATACAGTACAAGCAATGCCTGGGCTGGTTGTGAAAGAAGGGGTGCAGGCCGCCATGTGGAGACCGGTGCAGGGGTTCTCTGATCTAGGGTTCTCTGTGTCACGGCAGCGGTGCTTCAACGCTGGCGGTGTGCAGTGAGCTGCACGATGAAGCGGTGGGGCTAGAATGGAGGAGGGGGGGGGGGGTCGTTTAGAGAAGGGTGTTACCAGTCCCAGATTTTACTGCAGTATCCAGGCAGGCAGGCAGCGCTGCACACAGATAAGTTTTCTCCAGTTGAATCAGCAGCAGCATCGAACCATCTTCTGCATTTCCAGGCGTCACCTGGTTAATAATTTAGAGCAATAGTGGGAAAGCTGCACGGGTTGCATTGCTCTCTAAAGATTACTAGCCTAATGACAGTCGAAAAGTGTAAGGATTTAATTATTAGCAATATAATAGACTGGTCAAAACACCTTGATATAATTGTTTGCTCATTTTTACGTGTTTTATTTTCAATCATACAAAAAACGGAAAGATTTAGAAATACACCCACATTGCGTGTGCACACCTTTAAGCAATTCTCAGCTTCAGTTTTAATTAAATCGACGCAACGGAGTCCCATTCTGTCATCTGCAATCAATAGATGATTTGAGTTCCTATAGCCTGGACAGCTGTGGAGTGCTACATCACACAGCCAGTGCAAGATTGATATAAAAATGATTATGTAAAATGGATCGCTTGCTTTAGCAGCTCCTGACCAGATTAGATTATTTCAAATGGTTTGTAATATTATTAAGACTAACACAGGTGATTGATACAAACTCAAGACCATAACTACAGAAAGACATAAAGTAGCCTACAAACAGTGCCTGAGCACAGATGCCCTCGTCATTTGAATTTGACAGCACTACAGCTTGACATCATAAAAAACACCAGCAGGACATTGGTGTGACTGCCAGTTTCACCATTAGACTTATTAAACCTTCTGGGAATCTTGCCAAGACGTTTAAAGCAAACAGCAAGCAGGCTGCCTTCTAGAAGGCTATGCTCCTTCATTGCTTTTAGAGGTACCCTTGACGCAGCATCCACTGCTCAGAACAATATCGATAATTAGAGCAGCGTCCGTGACTCGGAGATACAGCAACGGTAAACAATGCCATGGTTTATCGGAGGTCCATTGCGTTATGCCTATAAATCTACTCTTCGTATGAGGTGCTGTCGACGTAAATAGTGGCGTCTGGTTATGTTTTCTGTGAATACCCTGGTTCGTCATAACGGTTATCATTGAAATGTGTTGCTGTGTAGTGTAGAGGTTGTTTTGTAGCTCTGCTTTCAGGGGTCAAAGACACTGGGCCTCTGAAGACATGGGAACCAATTTTATCGTGATGTAACATTTAGCAAGTGACTGCTAGCACCTAAAGATGAACAGTTTATTACGAACCATAATAAGCAGGTAAAAGAAAAAGGTTTAACCTTTGGCTGTGCTTTCCTCCATATGGAGCCCATTACTAGGCTACTGTAAGCAGTGGGCCTATACCACTAGAGGATGCTATATTTAGGCAGTCACATTTATTGTAACCACCATATAGTAGGCCTATTTTAGAATGCAATATGTGTTGTGTGCAGGGTGTGGGGAATTCCGGTCCGGAGAAAAACGAAAATATTTCCTCCACCTACTTCTTAATTATTCATTAATGTGGGAAAGACTTGCTGTTGACAAATAAATACAATAATTGCAAGTTTGGCCACTCCTATCAAATGTCTTACTTCCGCATTCAAAAATTAGGTGGAACGTGGGCCTACTGAAGAATGAGAATGGTGATCAAATAACTTAAAATAGATCAGCAAATATGTTAACATCAATATGAAGTAGTCGGAATTAGCAATTATTT